>OZ026624.1:15736150-15911150 GCA_964020975.1 Hermodice carunculata
GGCTTCCGCTCGAAGCATTTACGTACGTGATCTGACTGCTTAATTGCTAGCAAACCACACTTCAACAAGACAATGCCAATGCAAACGAATCTGACAACCTCTGCAAAATGGAACAAGTGACACGAGCTCTACAGCTAAGCAACCTTTAAATAGTCAAACCTGGGTAGGAGAGGAGAGACTTTAAGCATTGCAAATCATTAGTCCAATCAAAGTAGCTAACATGTTTATTAAGAAAGGGGGTAAGGGGGGGTCCCTGGTACGCTGGTACAGAAAACAAGAAAATGTAGAAACAATGGTTGGTGCAAAAATCAAAAGGGAATTAATCCAGTACGTAAGTACGGCAAATGAAATTGCCCAGTACACTAGTATATAAAAAACCCCTTATCCCCCCCCCCACCCCCATTCACTTGAATAGCATTTTTTTTTTAAACAAAATGTGTATGAAGTGCATTTTCTGTGGAGTATTCCAATAGTGAGTGGGTATACCTGGACTGTCAGCAGTTGAGACAGGAAATGCATGCATGAAATTCTACATGAACCTAATTATAAAAGCAATTAATGCCTATGAAATAGGACTTTAAATGTGGAAAAAGCACACTACTCTGTGGTGCTTCACTTGCCAGCACGATGGTATGACTGACAGGCTACAGTTAGTGGTGATTTTGTTTCAGCTGAATGTGCCACTATTTTAGACGTCAGAAAAGAAAAAAAAAATTGTGTCACTTTTGAAGTTGTTTGTATCCATTTTAACCCTGTCCCACTCAAAATTGTCCCCAAACACCCGGATATAAATTCTTGTTTGCCTTAGAGTTTGCACTTAGATTTCTTATTACTAGAAAAATATTTTTGCTGAGATTTGAATGTAAAACCATCCACGATGGCATGCCCTAAGTCAATAACATTCCTTGGCACACGTTGGGGACAATGCACCAAACTCACGCCAGGGAATGCTATTGACTCAGGCCTACTCTGACCAGGAATGGGTTAAACCCGGACTCGGTCAGCACCTATATGTATGGGGGGGGGGGGGGGGGTAAGGAGTTTTCCATACTGGTGCACTGGACATTTTTATTTGCCGTACTGGAAGCCCTTTTAATTTCTGTGCTTTGTACCAACCATTATTTGTACATCATTTTCTTATTTTCCATACCTTGTAATACGGCAAAATTATTATTTGTACCAGGGACCCCCCCTTACCCCCCACCCCATATATGTCTGATCAACACACTGCTGCTGACTGAGTCTACCATATTCATTACCTCATGAAAAAACAAACAAACAAACAAACAAATAAAACTGTGTTCTGACTCCCTTGTCTAATCTAATGGTCCATCCAGCGTCTTGATTCCAAACTAGAGACATGAGAAAAATTTCCTGCCTATTTACACCCAAATACTATAATCTTCACGCAAGTTTTTACAGCTTGCTTCAGTGTTTTTATATAGGAAAGGTAGGAACATCACTGCACTATAATTTTGCACAAAATTTTGAGGATTAAATTCCTTTTATCATTGAGATGTTAACATGCACAATGGTTCCCCTCTTGTACACCCTCCCCCCCCCCCCATGACAGACCATATACCCTCTGCAGAGGCCACTTCACCACACCTGGAATTCTCATTTTAGTTTCCCCCTCATGACAGGCCACCCCAGTTATAAAGCCACATTTCTGCTGCACTTTGGGTGGTCTTATCGAAGATATAAGTTTACATGTATATGCATTGTATTTCCCCGAGTGCCATGGGCCACAAGGAGACAAAAGGGCAATGTAATATACATGACATCCCAATGCTCTCATGAGGCCTATATATCTCCAGGAGAAATTACATTCAATCCTTACACTGCCATACATTTTGATGTGTAATTACATTGAGTTAGATGTGATCAAATTTCCAGCAAAATATGACAGGCATAATGTCAGTTATGAGAACAAAGACGTGATAATTGGCTGTGGCAATGCAAGATTAGTATATATCTTTCATAGACATTCTCAATTGCTTAGCACTCTAAATATCTGGTGGCTCATAGTTTGCTGAAAACTATGGATGGGGGAAAAAAAACAAAGGCATCAACTTCAACTGACACTTTTCTGATCATCTCGACAGCTGAGAAAAGTAAACTAAAAGCCATGTCTGACAGAACTGTACAAACTGCAACATTAACCCAAGAAATAACCCTTTGGGAATGAGTTTTATACCATGTCTTCTTGTAATTGTCATCAGTTTGTCACTGACATATCAATTTTACTAATACGAAAGAGTAAAAAAAATAATAAAATAATGAAATAAAATGAAAGTTTTAGTCAATTATCTTTGTTGTTTGTACCAATTATAGACTGCTATTCATAGGTCATGACTTCGTCCACTTTTTAACCATGTATAAAATACAAGCGAAACCATGACTGTGACAAGTGCCCAGCAGTCTCTTACCATTCTATCATTGCAAGGGTCTGTGATACCACTCCACAAGCATTGAACATTTTGAAATATGCACATTCATGTCACAAAATATGACTTTTGGGAGTCCTCTTTACCTCTATTTCTACCTCTACCTCAAGCTTATCAACTCCTTTGGGATATGACTGACCCTAGCATGAAATCAGTGATGTACAAAGGCAAAATCTCGTGTCATTATGCTTCAGTGAACATGGCCACCAAAATGCAAGTTGAAGTACAGTGCAACGGTAATTGCAATGATCTGGGTTAAGTGCTATTAAAGCGCTGTAGCCAAAATACCCAACAGCTACTAAAACCTCAAAATGGCTACTGAAAGTTGTAAATGGCCACTAAAATTTCCAAAAAACTCTTTGTTTTAATGCAGAAATTTATCAAATTCAAAGTCTGTGTAGGTCCTTCTGGGAATAAAAAGAAGAGAATTTCTGGCTACTAATTTCAAAATCCGAGCCCTAGCCTAGAATGACCTGTAGACAGTTTGTACAAGTAATTTGTGGAAATGGCCAAATGCTTTTATGATTTGTGCACACAGGATGAGACAGCAACAACATAAAATATTCACCTTTGCTTCCACAATTAATCTATGTTATGTAGGAAACTGTATACCCCAGTTACTTGAATTCCCAGCACATTTTATTTTTCTTGTTTATTTCATGATGATATGCAAAGCCAATCAAGGTTGAATTAAGTTAATGATGCATATAAATTCTTATGGGCATTGACTTCTGATGAAAAAAAAAAAATTGCAGACCAGACAATTACTTTTAGTGTGTGTCACATCTCTCACCAAATTTATGACTATATTTAACCCTTTCCCCCTTCATCCAGCCAAAACCGGCTAGTGGTCAAATGTCGTCTGCTTCAGTGTTTTCAACTAATTTCAACAGTAATGAAAAAAAGTTTGACTGAGAATTGTAGATTGGACCTATCAAGATAACATGAGCCAGGTCAACAGCTTTCTGTGACATGGGTTGGCTCTTAGTGCCCAACCCATGCCAAGGCTTTAAAGCTGCTGACTCAGCTTAATTGAAGGGGGGAAAGGGTTAAATTCTAATTCAGGAAGGGGGAATTTGCTCAGCACATTGAATTAGGCTGAATAACAGTTTCCTCTGCTGCAAGGTTTGGCTGCTATTTATATTAGGGAGCTTGCCATCAATATAAATTGGGATAGCATCTAGGAGTTGAAGAATTAAGTTGCTAAAGATTTTTGGGGACAGTTTCTTCTTGCTGCATATCCCTGAATAAAAAACATTCACATGACTTGTGATGCTGTCTTGAGCCATGACCCATGTAAGGGGGGTAAGGGGTTTTCCGTACTAGCATACTGGGCATTTTTATTTGCTGTACTTATGTACTGGAATCCCTTTTAACTTCTGTACCTTGTATCAACAATTATTTGTACATTTTCTAATCTGCTGTACCTTGTACTAGGGCAAAATTATCATTTGTACCAGTGTACCAGGGATTGCACCCCCTCCCTCCCCTCCATGTAATTCAACCAGGAAGTATCTATTTGGACTGGCAGATCTCTGAATCAAACAGCACAAAAAAAACTACGTTGCTCTTGCCACCCTGGCCACATGGGACAAAATGAACCATTTGATGAGTGAGGGTCTTGCTCCCCAAACACACACTGAGAAGGAGTCGTCATAATGTTTGGAATAAGTATCTTATATTTCCACAAATGTCAGTAGCATGCTTGGTTTTTCGTCAGTACTCTACATCATGAAGGCTGATTGGCACCAGAGCCTTGTAACAGGCTAAGATACTTTGGTAAGAACACTTATAATGCATGCTGTGTATTTGAACACTTGTGAGCTTTGACAAAAATCTCTGTCAAAATTTGACAAAATCTCAGTCAACGTTTCAAAGATCACTGTCAGATATATAAACATATGGAACACCTACAATAAGTGTTACACATAACTAACAGAAAACACACGGGAAGTGCTACATGAGCGTAAGATTGCTCAACAGTATCTGTTTCATACACTTGTCAGTACATGACTTGAGAATGATATTTCACTTGCGAAGGAATCTGACTGGTTTCACCTTCAACCAGGCCCATCAGAGACTGAAGCTTAATGAGAGTCGCAGCTGCTTTTTGCACCTGAGGTTAACACCAACCTCAGTAACATTTGTGATATGCTTAAATTGTACCTTTATATTTGTCCAGTCAACAGTTAATATTGACATGTTCACTTGAAGACCCAGATTATCGAGTGTAAACAAGCTGTTGCCAGGGAAGTTGTGGGCTCCTGTGTGAGTTTTTTCTCAATGAGTGGAAATTTGCAATGGGAAAAGGATTGGGTTCACAGGGCCCTTACAGTTGCACTTTGTATGCTCAGTAAGCTAGTCTGTATGGGTTTAACGAGAATTCATGGGGCCTTGATTTTTTTATTTTTCATCTGTCTGTCTGTCTGTCTTTTTATCTATCTATCTATCTATCTATATATCTCTCTCTCTATATATATATGCATTTTTATTTATTTATTTATTTATTTGTTTATTTATTTAATTTATTTATTTATTTATTCATACATTCATTCATTCACTCACTCACTCACTAACTCATTCATTCATTTATTCATTCATTTATTCATTCATTCATTCATTCATTCATTCATTCATTTATTTATTTATTTATTTATTTATTTATATTTTGGAGACTTTGACTTTGACTGACTTTCAATTAATTTATTTTGTAATTCATCATGGACAGAACTTTCCCATTTCTTTCTAGTGTATGCGGAAAAATACAAACATGTCAAAGGGAAATAGATATTATAAAAACTATATATAAAAATTTAGCATACTACACAAGTATGCCTATTTCCCTAGGATATTAACACCTATCAGTTCTACTGACACAGAGGGTGGATTAAGAAATGTACCCCCTGAAGTCCAAGTGTTTCTGATTTCTCCAGCTTAGGTGGTACATGTACAGCAAAATGGGCCAGGGTTTGTACATTTCACATTCAGTTTATTGTGGTCCTGTGAATATTCTTCATGCAAATACAATTTAGGTGCATGGTTGGCCAAGCTGCAACATTCTCGCCTTTCAACTCTGCTGCCAGGGTTCGATTCACGGCCGGGGATGCAAGTGGAAAGAGTTCCTACCACTCTGACCGTGCACGGTGGTTTTCTCTGAGTCCTTCTATTTCCTCCACCAGACAATTGGGCAGGAAAGTATACGCCAATATCTGTGCCATGGAGAGTGATTAATATAGGCCTGGCCTGCTTCGCAATCCATGTAAAAGATATGGGTCCATACTATACTAAATACAATCTTATGAAACTGATAAAAAATAAATCTGCTTTAACTGTTTCCCCCTCAAAGAATGAGTTTCACACCGAGTCAACAGCTGACCCTATCATGCTATTAGCCCCCCAAAACAAAAACGAGGAAACTTGAAGCTGTTGACACCTGGATGTTATTATGATAGGTCTCGTCTACAACTCTCATTCAAATTGGTTTTATTGCTGTTGAAATCAGTAAAAAAGCATATGAAGGGGACACCGTCTGACCACAAGTCAGTCTTTGGCTGGCATTCATGTATAATGAGAAAGGTTAAAAACAGATAAAAATTGCACAAGGCAATAATTGCGCCAATACAGTTCTCAGACTCTATGGTCCATTCACTTGTAGCTGCCTCAGAAGTCTCATGCATCCATACCAAACGTCAATAACCCCAGCTTCATATAGCTACTTCATATATCATTTCCCCCATAATCAGCTTGGGAAACAATCTGGAAATGGGGTTTTCTGGTCAGCTACCCAACCAAGAAAGTAAGCCATTCTCTCTTGCATTATTCATCCATACAGCATATGGTTGGCCTGTGAGCTTTGTGAAGGAAATGGCCATATTAGACCTGGTGGTGCGAAAAATGTGAGAAGTTGATGAAATTGATGGTCAAGGATACAAGACGAGAATGTCAATATGAAACAGGTGTATACCAAAAGAAGCCGCCTGAAATATACGTCAAAAAAAAAAATTGGGCAGTCAAAAATCAAACTCTCAGAACCTTCCGGTGAAACAAACACAGTGACTGTATCTTACCATCTATGATCAATGATAGACCTTAGTATTGCCGGAGTTTTTGATTCTCGAAATTTCTTCAAAGTTAATGGGCGTACAACGATTGTATTTTTACATGTGCATGCACATGAATATTTTAACATGGGTGATAGACCAATATTGTCTCATTATTACACGGTCACAGCTGTTTCTATTTTCAAGTAGAATTACAACTGGAACAATCATCATCACTGACAGACAGGATACCCCCCCCCCCCCCCCTTTGCACAGATCTGGTGCCTGTGATGTTGAACATGACGTCAATGTCATCAAAATGTAATCAGGTCTAAAAACAGGGTTAAGATACAAGTTAGGTAAATTTGAGTTTAATATGGTTTGTGAATCAGGAGACATATTGCTTACCAAGATTCTGCTATATACGGACAGTCAAGGGGACAGATGGATGGACAGTCAGGGGGGCAGTTGGACGGACAGTCAGAGGGACAGTTGGACGGACAGTCAGAGGGACAGTTGGACGGACAGTCAGAGGGACAGTTGGATGGACAGTCAGAGGGACAGTTGGATGGACAGTCAGAGGGACAGTTGGATGGACAGTCAGAGGGACAGTTGGATGGACAGTGGGACCATTGGACAAACAACCAGACAGACAATTGGACAGACAGACGGAGAGCTGGACAAGCTGAAACCCAAAACTTGCTTTGCTGGGGGCATAGTAATAGTATTCATGATGAAAAAGAAAAAAAAAAAAAAACAAAGGACCAGTGTCAGCACACATAATAATCCACCAAAAATTCAGAACGGCTTCAACTTTGCTCTTAATGGAGTTCTTAAGCATCTGATTGAGAACCATTACACCTGCTGCTTTAATATACAGCTGGGGTCAGTGTGGCTACTGTATGTGGTGCAACACCAGCACTGAGCATGTATCCCATGGGTAGATGTGTGGCCATCCACATACTGCATTAGTTCAATGGACACATTACAAGGGTGGCCTTTCTTGAGAGGGGGGTATGCAATAGCTATAGACAATTTATGCGTGAAAATAGTGGTCCAATAACAGGGGTTGCCCTTGGCATTAGGGAGCTCATCCGGGGGGGGGGGGGACCATATAGGGCATTATGGGCTCCGTCACCTAGCCAACAGTGCCAGTCTTTGACAGTCAACTAATATGCTTAAGTGTCCCCAAATATTGGAACATGTATGTACATGTGTATATTGCTTCCACAATATTGTGTCAAAAGCAACATGCCTTGAGACTGGAACAAATATCAAACATGCGCATGTGAAAAAAAAAAACTGAAAAGTAAACTGAAAATATCTAATTTCTGTACACATACTGCCTCTGAAAAAACAACAGCAAAGATGTCTAACAAGATGTTGACAGACACTTTAATTGCAAGGATGGGCAGGTTGTCCAGAATACATGTCCCACAGTCAGTATCATATTAGATACGACCATGCTGTACCATTTTCAGGAGTCCTTTAGGCAAGTTGCTCCTAATGACTTACTTTAATTTGAGCATCACCATCCCTGGAGTTAGTCTGCCACAGGTAAACAGGGAGCCGATCAGCCTAGGAAAAGTTTAGATGTTGGTCTTTTCTTTTAAAGAAACGAACTTAACTCTTTCAGTGCTACATTTTTGACTGAGTCAATGATTTCCTCGGCACCCTTTGGGCACATTGAGCCCAAAGCATGCCGAGCAAAAACTGTTGGACCATTATATTCTATGTAACACCAGGCATGTTGGTACTTGAATGAAAGGTATTTTTTTTACAAGACTCATGACTGTGGCATCCTTAATATAATTATGAGTAGTTTGAGTAGTTCGACTTAACTTATTTCAACCTTGACAGAAGACTGAGTCAACAGCTTTCCTTGGCGCGCTCTGGGCGCACTTTGCCCAGAGCGCGCCAAGGAAAGCTGTTGACCATGGGCATATAATTTGGAATGAGCTTCCATGCAAGTTTCATCCAAAATTTTGAAAAATAATCCTAAATTACTAAAATACAATTAGCAGACAACTTTAGATATTAGCAGGAAAAAGTGTCATTAGGGTGGAATGAGTTAAGTCACAGTTGGCAGTGAAAAAATTAAGCCACTCAAACTGCTAAAATACAGTTTATTGAATCCTGCGACAATGTGAAGGTCTGTTGTTCAATCCTTTCCCCCCTTAACCTGGCTAAAATTAGCTGGTAGGGTCAAATGTCATCTGCCTCAATGTTTTTGACTTATTTCAACAGCCATGAAAAACAATTTGAATGAGAACAGGAGATTAACATACTGTAATTTTTTTTTAATTTTGCAGTTTTCTCATTTTACAGTGTTCATCTTCACACTGAACCAAGACTCACCCACAACCAGAATGAGGACGCTGATGCAGTCTTGTTGACAACCAGTTGTGACCATCGTGAAGAGACTTAGTGTTACACTGACGTAACAGAATATCACCAGGATGGTTACTGTTATTCAGTACCTGATGAGCCTCCTTCCAAGTGAAATGCGTCATTCTCCCTCTGACATATAGTTTTCATCATAAATGTTTTCACACCTCCCTTGCCATCAGGCACTTGCCTGGTCTCACTTCAGGCCTCTAATGTGAACTGGACTGTACTTTGGTTTGTCCACAACATTAACCCTTAAAGTGCTAATCATGGCTATAGTTGTTTTCTCGTTACCGTTAAACATATAATGGTAGAAAGATTCAAATTCCTGATGAAGATACCTTTCATTCAAATACCAGCAAGCCTAGTCTGAAGCAAAAAGTAGTCTTAGTCAACAGCTTTCCTCCTGACACTTTGCATGCAATGCGTGCGAAGTGTTCCGAGGAAAGCTGTTGACTCAGTCTTACATCAGCGCTTTAAGGGTTAATATTGCTGTTATGCTCAAATTGATAAACTTCATATCCAGCTAAAAGAACTTTTCAGGTCTGTTGCTACATGTATTTTTATCATATCTGGATATGCAATCTTATAAAGCACAAAAGGCTGAAAAAATCAAGGAAGATTATATTTTGCATTTGGAACATTTTCTATCCATTTTGAACAGAGTTGTTCCTTGTTATCAATTCTGATGGATGTATAATTCTATCACCTTTAGTGTGTGCCATCTGGCTTTCATCGCCAGAATACCCACACGTCGACCTACCATGACCCTTCCCTCTGCTTCTCGCCTTTGATGTGTGCATCTCTAGCCTCTCATGACAGCATCCTGTCACACCAGGTTCTTATAAAGACATGTCTGTGGACAGACAACTGATCTGAATTCCTACATCACTAATCAATGACACAACACTTCACTGCCCATAACTTCCAAGAGATCCTTTCAAGTATTGAAGTATACAGTGGTCCCGCTCTCGTAAGGCCCCTCTGAAGAGAGGCCACCCCTTATAGAAAGGCGCCCTCTCTGTGTGGCATTGATGGCTTTTTCATAATATTTACCCCATCATGAGAGGCCACCCTTCTTATAAGGTCACAATTTTGGTGCTTTTGGGGTGGCTTTGTATGAGAGGGGGATCATTCTATCCCAAATTTTTTGCATGCTTTAGTGAGTGAGCGTACCAAGGCACTTTTTACACCTGTCAACCACATCGACACCGCTTCTGAGAATTTTTACCAAACCTTGGTGAAATATTGCTTGCTTTCAGAAATGATACAGTTCAACATACATTCCAGGTTTACAGGAGCAATGAAAAGGGTAGATAATTGCACCTAAAGTCATGCAGTTTTAGCACCTGGCAAGAAAAACACTAGCTTGATCACCCCAGGCTGCCATCAAAATACCTGTAACCGGTAATGCAAATAGATACGCCAGACATTACTGTTTCTGTGACAAACTGCAGCAATGCCACCTGGAATCAAATCATTGTGTTATGTCATTGAAGTAACTGATGTAAGGCTGGATGATAGATGTATGGCACAAGGGTAAACCACTAGCATTTTTTTTTTTCCTTTTTATATTAACATTGTGCGCAGAAATAATGTTCAATCTTGGCTACATTGTTCCTGGAAGTCTGGCGACACACATTCATTGCCCCCCCCCCCCCCCCCCTACAAAGTTGAAGCTTCAGATAATTTTATTTCTATCGCTGACAACTTGGCAAAAAATGATGAAAAAAGAAAATGGGGACCATTGCATTGGAAGTGAACACCGGCTTCTCAGTTTATATTAATACAGGAGCAAACCTAGCAGTGTTACATTGTGAAGTCTGTAGCATTTCAGTCTTTAGATAACAGTTAAAACCTACAGTGGCCCCCGTCTTGGAGAGACAACTCCAATGAAAGCCTACAACTGTCAAAGACCATGTTTATCAGCTCCCCACCTCCACCTTTCACAGGCTACTTGACCTCCATCGTGACACCACCAGTTGTATTTGAGCACTTTTACACCTGCACTACGACTGGTCTCTCAAAACATCGGCAACTAAACAGCATCTTTACTACATATACACATGTAGATGATACAAACAAGCACAGTGTAACATCATGTGCACTTTGTATAATATAGCTCACCACGAAGTCTGCATGGTAACCATCAGTTGAAAATTACTGTGTTGCTGGCTGATTTGTATACGCAGCATTTAACACGATACATTACTTTGACAAATTTTAGTGTTTACATGTGTTGTGGCTCTGTTAATACCCAGGGGTGACTGTTTTATATAGAAACAATCTGTGTGGTTCTGTACTTCTTCGAATTGTATGGTCTGATATGATTAACCCATTCCCAGTTTGAGTAAGATGGAGTCAATAACTTTCCTTACTTTCCTTAGCATGGGCTGGGCACCTTGCACCCAACCCACACTAAGGAAAGATAATATTATTGATCTAGGGTGTATTGTCATCAATGGTCTTACTTACAAACCTCAGCAAAAATGTTTTCTATTAACAAGAAATTTAAGCGAAAATGTTATGGCAGAGGACAAGTTACATCTGGCTGCCTTTGGGTTGTTTAAGTGTGAATGGGTTAAATCATGTATACATCTATGCCAGGCACTGTTGATGTATCGAGATCAAGAGTACTCCGGTGCAATTGCTTTTAAATTTCTGACATGTTCACTATTGCTTTCAGCTTCCCAAGTACTTTTGGTCCACTTTGGTCACACCCATTGTGAAGATCTTTTTGATTTGATTTCTCTCTTTATGATCAGTAACATGTACATAAACTGACGATCAAAATAAGTAACAGGCCAATGAAGACTTAACCCTTTCCTAGTCAGGGTATGGCTGAGTGAATGGCTTTCTTCGCTGTGACGTGGGCATAAAGCACATATACTGTACCAAGGAAAGCTACTGACCGGAGGCACGCACCGTCATGACAGGTCTTATCTCTGACTATCAGCAAAAGCGTTCTCATTAACATGGAATTTTGGTAAGCGAAAGTATAGAGCAGACAAAAATTTACGTCTGGGCACTTTTGTCTAATTTTTGGCCAATTTGAGCAGGAAAAGGGTCAAATGATTTGCTGTAACTTTATGACCAGCCAGCATGCCGAGCTAGTCAATTCGACAAATAACACTAAAGCACCCACTATCAGCGCCACAGAGCCATAATGGATTTATTACACCTGACTCAGTTTTATAACAGCTTTGAAATATCGTAAATGAGTAAAATGTGTTGAAATAAATAAGCGTTCAATCCAACCAGTGGGCAATTACGAGTGTAAAACCATCTTTCAATGAAAGCTTTTAAAATAAGTGTATGAAATCGAGTTACGTTGCGCCATATTTACAGAGCTTTCGTAATCAAAGTGCAGGGTCAGCCAAGCCTTGGCTAACAGATTAGAGGGTCAGCCTAGCCTTGGCTAACTAGCAGCACCATTGGCACCTGCCCCAAATTCTAGCAACTGCGTGATCTTGGCAACGACATGCAAAAGGGCAAAAGGGAAAGCCTGCGAGACACATTTGATCTAACACTCTACTTCTAACAATGACAATTCTATCACCAAACTGGGATCATCTCAAATGCCCAATGCTTCTCCCTGCAGACATCTATTGGTTATCCAAAGCACTTTCTCCCACGGGGTGGCCCTATAGCCTGGAGCCCTCTCGTATGCTATAACAAGTGCACAATATTGATCCTCGGGGCTCGGGGAAATTTCGTTTTGCTCCAAAATAGAAACATGCTGAACTATCATTTGATTTAAAACGTCAAAGTGAGGCAATGTTGCAAAAAAAAGAAATAAAAATAAAGGTTTGTCTAATTGAGAATCAATGTAATGGTAAGATAACATACCTCCCTGTCAACGCTGCTGGTCACAATTAACTGGCTTCCACGTGCTTCCAAGCGATGGGGCTCTGTGATGATTTCAGTGCCGCGGTCTGCTTAAATGATACACTGACTGTATACGGGGACTTGATAGGCTACTTGATTGCCCGAACACCGAGGATCCTGCCAACAGACAAGTCACAGGTACAAAGCATTAAACTACTAACCTTATGTAGCTTATATTATTAGGAGTAAATGGACAGCTGATGCTGGCCCAGCTTTCCCTATGGTCCCCTATATTCTGCCTTACAGCATACCACTATAGCATTCATCAACAAATTTCCCAAAGATTAAAACAGCTTTTTCCCTAGTGAAATTGAATTGCATGCATACATATATGTACTGGTGCTTGCTCAAACTTCACTCCCAGGAGGTATATGTGTACCTGGTAACAAGCTGCGAGTTCTCGCAGTTTATGTCAACCAACACGGACGCTTTATCCCATGATCCTCAGCTTCCCTGCACTCTAAGGCTTTTGTAACAGCCTTAACGGTCTGTCATTCATACTATACATGCAGCCAAGCCAGTTAATTTCCTCTCCCTCTATCCACATGGACTCGGGTCTTACTGGCCAGCAAACATAGACTAATAGCTAACCTTTCCTGCATCAAATTTTAATTCTATGCTATTTATTAGGATGGATATGGAAACTGGATAATGCCCACTGTGGCTTGAGGCCAACAAAATGGAAATTCCTATGATAATATAACAAAATTTTACAACAAAAGCTCCAGCTAAGTGTAATTTGAATCTCCAAAAAGCTCTTTGCTGGTGGGATATTATCAGTAAAGGCAGTAATATTGTTAAAATGTAATATCCATAAAAGGCACATGTGACTGCAATTTCAGCAGAATTTGAAATACACACAGCTGTAAGGCAGATGGCTGTGCAAGGCACACCGTACCATTCAGCAAAGAAATGAAGATTATTACATTCAGTTTCACGGCAAGCATGATCAATGGGAAAATGTCAAATAAATAATATATAATACAAGTGCACTTAAACAATGGTATACGTTTCCTTCATTTCTTAAATGGTTTTCCAAGAGGGATGGTAATCATTTTGCAGCTTATAAAAAAAAAAAAACTTTTCCTCATTACATGTATTTATATTAATAACATGCACAGTAAGTATGTTAAACAAAATTGGTTTCTATTCTTTGCATAACAATTTTCAGTATCAAAATATTTTGTATTGATGAAACGAAAGACATTTCATATACATTTTTAAATTTGACTTTCCTATATTTGGCACACAAATCAACATACAACAAGAAGCGTTGTACCCACACGTGACTTACAGAAAGCACAATGTTGTCAAAACACATGAAGAGGCTGCATCTTGCAGAACCTGGGATGAGGGAAGAATTAATGAAAATATCCACAAGAGTTCCAGCATTAACCATAGAATGCAATGACACATAAATGGGAGATCATGAAATAACAAAGACTGGTAGGAGATCTCCCACCCAAATTGGGACACAGCCTCTGCATATGCAGGACTTTGCCCTTCGCTTGCTCATCACAACAAAAGTCGTGATTCATCTGAACGATAAGGATTCCAGATTTAAATCACTCACAGAAAAACTTGTCATTCAAGTACCAAATTTTGGACTGACTCAACAGCTTTTCTCGGCGTGCATTGGGCACAATGCGCAATGCGCCCAATGTGCACCGAGAAAAGCTGTTGACCTGGGGTATTCTCTCAGGAACTATAGACATACTGGTACTTGAATGAAAGGTCTTTTTACGAGGAATAAAAATCTAGGATCGTAACGATAATTCAGACTAGTTTGACTTAAGTAGATCGACTTAAGACATGATTGGCACTGAAAGAGTTAATTGTGCCGGCTGTGCTGTGGAGTTCTGTCACCCAATTACCAACCTAGCATTGCATGTAAGATTAAACAGGATACAAATCACTAACAACCCTCAGCAACCTGTGATTTTTTTTTTTTTTTTTTTTTTTTTTTTTTTTGGTGAAAAATACTGAACAAGAACATATTTTTATGTTGGTCAAGGTAGCTTGATCTAGGTATGCAACCAAGTCACACTATAACTATATACAGTGTATATGAATTTTTATCAGTCATGTGCCTGATCGTTGCACTGAGGTGTCCAGAGTTGGTAACTGGATTTTGCAAGGTCCCTATCATTTGGAAGGTTGGACTAAGAGGGTTTGATACAGCTGTGGGACGAAATATGGATACCTTCCAGCACTGTCTGTGTAGTGGGAAAAATGACTGTCCTTTTGTGGGTGGATATCATATATTCTATATAAGTAAAGGAATCAAATCATACTTTCATGTTTGAAACTCAAGGCAACTGCTTGGGCCACAATAACAATGTGTCTGAAAAGGGGTAACACCTGCACATACTGTAATTCTATTCTATAAACAAACAATTATTTATATTATTATACCTCAAATAGAAATGAAGCCACCTGATTGGTTGTTGGAGCTTAGACAACAATGACTGTCTCCTGAGATCTGTGTCACAACAACATGAGATCTTCAGCAACCAGGTGACAAATACTATTATTACCCTGTCCTTTCTGACACTCTGAGGGCGCTTCAATGTTTTTATGCCTGGTGGTGCACATGGGAACCAGGCTTGCACGGGAACCAGGCTAACAAGGAACGCTACAGTGGATGCAGAGCAGCTCCCACATCGACAATGGCCACAGAGGAGAATAGATTTGGCCACGCTAATGAGCAAATAATAGCACAGCTGTTGCGAGAAAAGAAGACAAAAAGACCTGCAAAAGTAGCTGGGCAGATGTTAATGCAGCATATTTTGGAAATACACAAAATTGCTACGTATACCCTGCTGATAGATATGCTTCGGCTGAAGCCATAGGTGAATTACTTCTAGGCTATTTGACTGTGTGTTAGTGTGTGTCTGTATTTATTATGATTTTCAGTATAGTAAAACAATTATTGCCTTCTCAGGAGGGGAATGGCCAGAATTTTCACCTGCAGGTAGGTTGTCTCCCCTACAGAAAATATTCTTTCATGCTCTTCCTACGAGAAGTTCATCCCAAGCTGATGGTTGGCGTCTGCTTGAACTGGAAATGGCACAAAAGACCACCTGCTGCAATGGATTTTAGTTTCAGTTCTCCATGTCCAAACGCTGGGCCTCAAAACAAACATGCTGGTCACATAAGCAAATGAATACACTTTGTCAATGTTTTGTCAAAATATGATCTTTGTGTGGCTTCCCTAAACAATATTAAAATTCTCATTAAAATTTCACTCTGTACATTGTAAATATGGAAAAAACTTCTCCCCTGTGTGGAAAACATCTGTACACGCAATTACCCACCAGGTGGTGATAGTGGCCTTAAGCCATTAAAGTGCAGAGTAGTTTAGTCTTAGAAATTTGTAAATGATAAAATCTTGTCTCCTCTAAAGTATTTTTTAAACATTTCTATTTGCACATTTCAAGTGTACATTACACACAATTTCACCCAGATGTTCCCCCTCCCCCCCCCCCCCTCCTGAAACCCTTGTAAGTGACAAATCCATACTGTTTTGCAACACAAGACAGTTAAGCTGCCAACAAAAGTCACACCACTGATTCATAGAGACAAAACATTTGGGAATATCCTACAGCAATCCTGTAAAACCAATAGCGGCACTTAGTGTGCTTAGGTCTGGCAGCTCACCTGAATTCACAAGCAGGAATGACGGGACTTTCTATGGCTGATGGATTACCAATTTCAACTGTTCAACTATATACAGCCTGGACATCGGTAATTGAGCACAAAGCGGTAACTCTCACTCAGAGTACAGTCGTTGTCATTGTGCGTGAATTATTGAGCGCTTTCGTTGACTGTTGATTCCAGCGACAAGGGGTGGTTGTGTGTCGCTGGCATTAGGCTAATAATAAACTGTTTTCCCTGTCAACCTAGTCCCGGCAGAAATGCAAGTAAGATAATATTTTTGTCTGCGAAAGTTTTCGCAAGACTATTCTCCCTAGGTATACTTTAATAAATGATTGATGCCTGTTGTTTGAATCGGTCTCCAGTGAAACATTTATCTTGCCTTAATATTTTTCCAGGCAGCATGGCCATGTAAAAAAAAAAACAAACTCCAAATAATAACAAAAAATACAATATTTTCTTTAATTGCTGAGGTTGCTTGGCACCATGTGATCTTGCAACAAGAGTCTATAATGCATTGAGATAGTCTGCTATGTATTGAGTCACATACACTGAGTGATGCCTCCCCAGAGAAAGTTTACAGCAGGCCAATATTTAAAAAGTAATGCTGTAAACTCACCTGCACTGTTCGTGTGTTTACATTTTTATTTATCTAATTGTGGACACGAAACTGAAAATAACAAGAGACCAATTAGCCTAATGCTCTGCTGACATGTAATCCGATGATCATCACAAAATAAATAACTTCCTGAAACGGATACCCTCCATGACCTTAAGAAAGTAGGTCAAAGTGATCCATATCATACATCATACTTCTGTACGACACACATTTGTGGTACATTTGGTATAGCCTTGTTCTTTCTCAACATACTGAATTTAGTACCCTATCCTTAGGAACTGAACGACCTTAAAAATAGGTCAAGGTCATACAACATATCACAAAATTTGACCATTGACCTAACACATACTTTTTATAAATTTTGTAGTTCCACTTCAACTTATTATTACAACTATGTATTTGACATGTTTTTGACAACTATGATGTTACTGTCAATTGCTTTAATTTCGCTGTATTCTTATTTTCGCTTATTTCACTGATGGCACAGAACAGTGAAAAATGAAAACACTGTAAAATGGTATTTTATCATTGTTTGAATAGGAATTATGTCCAAAATAGTGAAATTGAAACTACAGAAAAATGTCAAAAACAAAAACAAAAACGTGAAAATTTAAACAAGCGAAAATGAGGCAATTCACCGTAGTTCCAATAACAACACAAGGCACCACCATGACTTTGCATGTTGGACTTTTGCCAACGGATATAAATTTCATAAAAATCCACCCTTATCATTTTTTTTTTTCACTTTTTGGCTCTTGCATTTTGTTATCCACTAGGTGGCACCACCAATACCAAAAACAACCTAGATTTTTAATCACAGACAAGTGCCTTTGGCGATTCATAAGGGATGTTGTACTCCCAATGGCAGGGTCTTTCATGGGGAAAGGAAAGCTTGAAAATGCCCAGTGCATGTGTCCCCATTTCATTGGGACATGCTGGCTGTATAGGCAGGGCCGAGGACGGGTTGTGTCGCCAGTAATATTCAGTCGCCGTTTCCTGTTTGAGTGTGTGTGGAAATCTACCAGCCATCTGGGTGCTCCAATGCGAGACCAGAGCTCCTGATGGGCTTTGTTTACATATGCGCTTTGAATGTCAGCACCAACCAGTCATGCATAGGAAGGTCAAAATTCTTACAACTTCAAGTTAAAGATTTTGTAAAAGTTGACATTCAATGGTGTGAAACACATTTATACGATTCAGTATAACAAAAAACGTCCTTGCTTGCCAGGTCCTAATTCCAAAACCCCTATCGAGTCCCGCTTGGTAATGTTTCGGAAAAATGACTGGTTCGCATTGTGATTGGCTGAAAATACGAGGGCTGCCACATGACAGCCCGCTAACGCACGTCTTTCGGTGTTCAAATTTAATTTTCTATCACTTTTTATCATGCTCTCCACCTTTCCTGGATGACTAATACAATAATATTAATGTATCCGTGCATATTGCATTTATAGTTTAAAAAAATTTGTGAATCACCTCAGGGTGTGTGCAGCTGTCACAGCTATCCTGCTAGCCAGAAGTTCAATGATTGACAGGCAGCCGGGTTAAAGGAATGTTACGAAAAGCAATAAAAAATTATATAAATTAGTCTTTCAAGCCAGTTTCATGAATATAGTCTAACAGATTAGCAATTTCACTATTTGGTAGGGTGGTCACTTGGTTGTGGGAAATTTTCATTTACTCCCCTCAAGGTCAAATCACTTCGCTATGTGAAGAATGTGGGTCGTCGTCAGACGTGACGTGTGCATGTAAAAAATGATCGATTTTGGGTAGATTTGAAACCTTAAACTATGAAAAACACGTGTAGTCAGTCAATTCACGGCATGGCATTATGGATTTGGTAATATATATAGAGCAAAGAGTGTTTGGGGGCCAGAATATGGTTCCAAGTTTCAGGGGGCGTGGCTTCATATTTTCGGGAGATTTTTAAATATGGTTTAAACATGTCCAAAAATTTTCAAGAGGCTAACTTAAAATTTTTAGATTCTATTGTGTTGTCAAGCACTTGTTTATGGATGGACAAGAGGGATCATGTGTTAATGAAGCTCTGCGATGTATGGTCAGCAGAACTAAAAACACAATGAAATAGTATTTTAACCCTTTGAGTTCCAGTCATGGCTTAAGCTGTGCTGATGAAGCAGGATTACTGTAATGATTCTAGATTCATATTCCTCATTAAAAGACCTTTCATTCAAGTACCAGCACGCCTATGTTCCCAGTGAAAAATTTGGTCCAGGTCAACAGCTTTCCTTGGGGCACGCGCGGAAAGTGCCCCAAGGAAAGCTGTTGACTCAGTCTCTAAATTGGCTCTGTAAGAGTTAACACAGGTTTAAAAAGAACTATTATCCAGAACAATTAAATTGAAATTTTAGTTAAATGCTGGAATACAAAACTATGAAAATTAATCTTTATGTTAATTAGAGACCATTAATAGTATATAATATATATGTTTGATTTCCCCAGCAAACAGTCTCCAAACAGTGCCCCCTCAAACCAGTCACATGCACTGATCAGCCTTCTGATGCAGTCAATGAGTGCCTCACTTATTAGGGTGCAAAAGCTTCCAAGGATTGCCTCCAAAGCACACCAAGTTCTATGTTATCTCTGCCACACTAGACAAAAGGGGCAGCTTGGGTCTGCTTTGAGGCAACTTCAAGGAAGGCCAAGGCAGGCAATGATATTTAACCCTTTCCCCCTTAATATTAAAACTGAGTCAACAGCTTTCCTTGGCATGGGTTGGGCACTAAGTGCCCAACCCATGCCAAGGAAATCTGTTGACCTGGGGCATGTGATCCTCATAGGGATCATATCCAATTCTCAGTCGAAATTGTTTTTCATCACTGTTGAAATTAGTTGAAAACGCTGAAGCAGAAGACATTTGACCACCAGCCGGTTTTGGCCGGTTTAAAGGGGAAACGGCTAAACATTATCATATGGCTTGATCTGTATTGCTCCCTGTATCAGGTTTGATGCCCCTGTATCAGTTAAGCCATCTTCATCAACAATGCAGTGATACAGGTTACAGACCACAGTTGTGATTGGCTGGTTGCACATCCCAACAGAGATAGTCCGTAATTGTGAAAATACTGTGTTTTCAGCATGCTGTAACTTCTGTTTAAATAAAGTTAGCTAAGTCAGGTTTGCTGCATGGCAGAGTTGCTTCATTGGTGGTCATATAGGTGCAGTGTCTTCCAGGCCATGTGGGAACTTTATGGTGGGGAAGGACAATGATGTGACCCTGGCATGAGCACAGTTCATACACCTGTATAAAGCTGACATCCAGGTGTTGTTTCGTATTTCAATTATCACAAATTAACGAGCTGGGAATTGTATGACAAAAATCCATCCATGTTTTTCTGACATTTTTATCTGTTAGATGCCGTTCATGGAAATTTTAAAATACCAAAATGCTGATTTTTTAGACTGAAAAATGCTAATATGAAAAATAGAAGGATTTATAACTGTGGTCTGTGGCCTACATGTACATGGGCGTGGTCAGACAGTGTTTCCATTCGGAATTTTCTCAGGGTGTCACAAGAAGGGAAAGATTAGATTTTCACCAGTTTTACATGTAAATAAACAAGACCTGTGAGACCCTTTATAATTTTTTTACAGAAGGTATTGTGCACGTTTACAAAGGGTAATATACCCCCATTTGGGGGTTAGCAGAAACATTGGTCAGACCATCAACGTGTAAACAGATGGAGGGACAACTGAGGAACTTCTTCAGTCGCATCCTTATTGCTTCCACTGAATACGATTGGACTGTCAGACCTCACTCACCATGCACTGATGCCAAGTGGAATGCGCTGAGCTGATGACAGTATAGATCGGCAAGGTCTGGTGAACTACTTCAACCAGTACTGATTGTAAACTGCCACACTGCGCAGTATCTATTACAATCCATGTTAAAATGGCCACAATATGATAGGAATCAAAGGACTACATTGTCATGATTAAAATTTTACTTCTCAAAATGAACATACACTTATTTATACTCCAAAATCTGTATTGAAATCTAGGTTATTCAAAGAACCCACTTGCAAAGTTTTGGGATTAGCAAAATACTGCAATGTTGACGTTTGGTCACTTAAACCTCCTGGAAAAATGCCTTTTCCTGCTGCTAACTGAAGTGTGCAGTTTCAGCAAAGTCATCATAATTTGGCTAAATTCTATCTGAGTTTCTCCAATCAAACACCATTGTAGTTAAAGCTCTCATCAAGCAAACGATGGCTATGCAAGCATTGTGCACATGAGACCCATTTATTTTATCTCCAGCAAAGAAGAGCTTAACCCTTGACAAAAATAAACTAGAAGCGAGCTTTTTTTTTGTGCAAAAAACATAATGCGTCCCCAGAGTATGACATCAGTGATCTTTGAAGGTGACTCAACTAATAAATTTTGGAAATGCTTTAGTGATGGAAGTGTAGAATATTCAGCTGGGGTACATAAAGTAGGTCTCCTGTTATAAGGTGCCTCTCACCAGAGGCCATGAAAAAGTCAAAATGTGAACTACCAGTGCAGACCCCATTGACTTACACGGTAATCAATAGGAATGCTAAAATTAACAACAAAAAAAACATTACAAATCCAAAAATCATTGGAGCATGACCATTTGAAGCTAGTTGGTAGATTCTTACCCAACATGCAACCCCACCAAGTTTGAAATGAATCTGGCCCATTGTTTTGGAGAAGTTGAAAATGTGAAATAGGATTGCAATCCCCATTGACTTACATAGTAATCAACAGGAACGTATGCAGTTTGACCTTTCAACATCACTTAGGTTTAAAATAACCTTTACAAAGTGAAAGCCCATAGGTACTTTCCTATTAACATTTAATAGTAACCTTGAGCCTATGATGCACCATTAAGAAGGTATAAGCCAATATGTGAAAGTTGCCGAGTCAGCAGAAAAAGGCAACATGAATTTGACCTTGACCTTTGACCTCACGGTTATATATTATCATATGGAAAAAAAAACCCCAGGGCATGTGAATTATAAAATATTTTGCTTGCAAGGATTGTGTTAGGGACAGGGTCACCAAAAGAAACAGTATATCCCGCCAAACTTCCTTGTCTGGGGAGTATAAAAATATGAACAAATAAGGAAAGTGGATATTGCTGGCTGAGCCAATAGTTTGACTGGTTTCGATGTTCTGTGCATCATGGAAAGAATCGAGGAAAAACCACTGCATGATGATCCATTTATATACCCAAGAGTAACATCAGTTGTTGCTACACAAGACACGTGCTAGTGTGAACATATCTGATCCCCGCACAAAAATTAGTTGAGCCTGTGGTGTGAACAAATCTAAGATACCTGCTGATTGCCAAATTGTGCTCATGCTGTGAGATTATGGACGGCCTGTGGAGGCTCACACTGTTCTTGGCTGTATCCACCTGCTGGAAGTTTACCTGGACTGACTGGATTCTGTGACTTTATTCAATGACATATCGTACATGTGGGACTTCTCTTCAAAGGCTGGAAACCTGTGCAATTGATACAGCAGGTAGGCCTATTAATAGTAACAGGCTGTGCTGCCACCTAGACTGCAGCACGGAGCTTGACAGGAAGGAGGGCACATTGATTTATCAAGCAGGGCCAGATGAGCTTCCTTGATTAAAGGGACAACTCGACAACGCAAAAAGTTTAAGAAAAGTTATTCAGTAAAGTTTTAAAACATACACGATGCTAAACATTTTTGGAAAATTGAATGTCTTTGCCACAAAAAGTGTTATTTCTGGAGGGCTAAGTAACATAGCCATTACATGTGCCCTGATCATGGCAGAGGCATAGTCCTGTTGCCTGGCAACCGAGGGGTCCAGAGCAGGTCTACAGTTAATATAGTTAAATATGAGAACCTCCTATTAGAACAGGACATTTTCTACAATCTGAACTTTTGAAATTGAATTTCTGGTCCTTTAGACTGTGCTTCCTTTGTGGAAGTTTTAGAAATTGCTTGGACATTACCTTGGAATATTTGTAAATAGTTTTTTTAAAGGCAGTAACATGGCTAGACCGCCACCATATGCAAGTTTAAATAGAAAAACATTTTGTACGTCATGCCTTGTTCATCTATAAGCTCCTAAGCAACCCTCCACAATCATCTTCATGTTACTTCAATTCTCTTTTCCTGGAGCACTGTTTCAGCCAACGCAGTCAACCTATTGTTCACTTTTATGTTATTTGAACTCATTCCATACCAGTTCCTGATTTTTCTGTATATTTACCTAGATGTAAGACGACAATTGCATATTTAAATTCTTCATGAAAAGAGCTTTTGTTCAAGTACCAACATGCCTATAGTCTTAAGTCAGTGGTTCTGGCACTGCCTGGCAAGTCATGCTGCAGCTGCCGCAAGGGCAGCTGCAGCATGACTTGCCAGGCAGTGCCAGAACCACTGACCAAGGCCTGTGACCATAGTATTGAATACGTTAACCTCATTGGTACTACAGTTGCCTGCTGGGCAGACCTAGGTCTATGTGCTCTCTACCACACACCGTCGGTCTGCCCTGTCTCCACATGGATAGCCTACAGCTCTGTAAAGTGGACTCAGTCAATGATTGGTCATCCTCGGTTGGCATGGTTACTATCAGAAGATAATTAGGGAATAAGGGATTGACCAAGGGTCAAAGTGGGAGCAACAACTGCTTGACTGGTACAATATTGCAGGATTGAGAGGATTCCTTTGCTGTTTTATTGCCATTACTTGGCAGACTAAGTGGAGTGCACATGGAAACAGGGAGCTCAGATTGCTATCAATATTAACTTTTTCAGTGCCAATTGTGACTAAAGACTGAATTATCAAGTGGATATCTATATTAAGATTCTTTGCAAAAAGTCCTTTCATTCAACCACCAGCATGCATACAGTCCCATGGAGCATAATGGTTCAGGTCAACAGCTTTCCTTGCCACACTTCAGGCACATTGCGCCGAAAACATGCCGAGGAAAGCTGTGAACTCAGTCCAAAATGTGGCACTGAAAGAGTTAACTCGTTCCACCCTGATAGAAGACCGAGTCAACAGCTTTCCTTCGCGTGCTCTGGGTGTATTGCGCCCAGAGCACGCCAAGGAAAGCTGTTGACTATGGTCATATAATTTGGAAGGGTCTTCCATGCAAGTTTCATCCAAAATTTTGAAAAAAGTTCCCTAAATTTAGTTAAATATAATTAGCAGACGACATTTCGATATTAGTGGGAAAAAGTGTCATTAGCGTGGAATGAGTTAAAACAAGCAAGCCAGCAGGATAGCAAGAGTGGGCTGCAGTAACCCTATGGTAGACGTTCTCTTGTGCACACAGGGTGCTACGTACAGCAGCCATTACTCACCAGTGTGACAACTTAGCATGATACATGACGTACACACCAACCACAGTCACTCTGACACTATATGCAGGACTTCTAACCCTTTAAGTGCTCATCATGACAGTGGCCACATTTGTCTGAATTATGATAACGATTCCACCTTCATACGCCTCATTTCAAGGCCTCTCATTCAAGCAGCAGCATGCCTGGTCTAATGCACTAGGCAAAGAGGCCCCTAACTATGCCCCCTCCCTGGGAATGGGTGGGGAATTTCACAATTGCACTGTGGTGAATTATTGAAAGTCTACATCCTATTGAGGAAGACCTGCAACCACTGAGGGACGTTCATGTAGGTGGCAGCACTGGTTCAGAGGCTATACTTTTGTGACACACTTTTTCTTCTTTAAACAACCACTGGCCAATAAGGAGAGTCAAGTTTGTTTACCTGCCAAGTATCTCTACACCTGCAAGTACATGTGCATGTATTAGCAACCAGGGTACTTATGAACAGTGTCGTCATCTAGGACAACTGGCTTGATTTCCCTCATCTGTTGGCACTGAAACCTGCCCCAGAGTAAAGTTTCTGCAAAACTCCAGTGGACAAATTTCCCCACCCATCCACTCTGACTTCTTTGGTTCCTTCCTCTGGGACCACAGGGCAGAAAATATAAATTCCCTGTACACCCTCCACTGACCTACATGTATGCTTTGACACAGAAATTCCCCTGTAAATAAACTGAGACTCAAGACAAATTTGAATTCCCCAGGAAATTCCTGTATATACTGGTCATATATAACTCGGGGGTGGAAGGTGTGTGGTGGTGGTGGGGGGTGGGGGGTGGGGTGGGGTTATAATTGACTGGTGCTTAAATGTGGTGGTCCTAGAGAAAGTAAATAGTCTAGGTCAACAGCTTTCCTTGTCATACTTCCAAAGTGCCCCGATGAATGCTGTTGACTCGGTCTACAAATAAGCATTTTCAGGGTTAAATGTGTCCTTCTGAAACCTACAGCATACAAACAGCCTATACACTCACATACTCACAACTGAGCTTGGCACTTTAACAAAACCCTGCCCTCCAGTTATGCAGTCATAACATATACTAGCACAATTTTATCTGTGTGTAACACGCTGGTGTTTATATTTATTTTTCTTTAATGGTAGATTTACTTCTTTTTTCTAACACTATATACTGACAGCCTGCTGAAAGTTATGGAAACCGTGGATGAAGATCTAAAAAAATACATATATCTTTCTTAATTAAGCCTTACAAGTGAAAACTCAGGTACAATAAATTACAACCCATCTTGATTCTGTATCATTCTTGAGAAGGCCGATCCCATTTCATTCTGAAAGGTTATGTTTTAATTAATGCGAAAACGTGACCTCACATGACACAGATTTTAATCCTCCTACCTCATCCATTCCTGGCTGGAGTACAACTAAGTCAACAGCTTTCCTTGGCACGGGTTGAGCACAATGTGCCCAACTTGTGCCAAGGAAAGCTATTGACCTGGGGCATGCCATCACTAATGGTCCTACATGCAAATCTCGGCAAAAATGCTTTCCAGTAGGCAGAAATTTTAAAACATAAAGGCAGATGACACTCAAAATAGATCCGAACACTTTTGGGGCAATTTGAGCTGGAAAGGGTTAAACCGTCCAAGGCTGGCAGTTGGTCAAATGACGTGTTTTAACTCTTTAATTGACAATGACGTCTAAAGTCGATCTACTAAAGTGAAACTAGTCTGAATTATCATTAGGATCTCAGATGCATACTCCTCATAAAAAGACTTTTCATTCAAGTACCAGCATGCCTCTAGTTCCAGAGAAAAGCTGTGGACTCAGTCCAAAGTTTGGCACTTAAAGATTTCATTTTTTTTCTTACAAATTTCAATGGTAATGAAAACAATTGAATGAGTATTGTTGAAGACACATATCAAGATGACATCCCCAAGGTCACCAGCCTGCCTGGGCATGGGTTGGTCACTTAGTGTCTCGTCTATGACAAGGAAAGCTGTGGACAGGTCAGTGGGGGGGGGGGGGGGGGGCGGAGGGGGGAGTGACAGCTGCTTTTTCTTTTATTTGATTATCAACTTTTACCCAAATATGCTCTTTTATGACTCTTTCTTGGCTGCCATAGCTCTGCTTCATCTGCTGGACTTTTATAGACCCTCAGCTTTTTCATTCAATGTTAATAAATCTCACAAAAATTTTGATCAAAGTGAAACATCAGTTTAACTTGCATGAATGCAGGACTAGTTACTGCTAAAATAGTTGATATCTTGCACATGATGAAACTATGATTGTGTGGATAATTATGCAATATTCACACTTTAAAGTCCGTCAAAATAAAAAATAAAAAAAATAAAAAACAAAAACAAAACAGGCCTAAAAGACAGACATGCAGACAGGTGGTCATTTTGAACATACAGCTACTGATTGAGTATATGAGGCATGGTACACCTATACGTGTACTTGCGGTCTGCCGTAAACAGAACCCTCAGACTTTCTAATTTTTTATCCATGTGCTTGCACTTGACTGTGGTGCACACAGGTACCAAGGGGTACATTGTCAAATGTAACTAAAATAAACAAATGATCCACACATATAAATGGCAATTTGAAAATCGAGAGTCACTTTGATGAAACATTGCTGAATAAGCCTGCAATCCATTTCAGAACTCAGACAAGATAACACCCCCCCCCACCCCCACCCCCCCCCAAAAAAAAATTAAAAGTCAGCGACTTTAATATCGCTGTAAATATAAAAACCACTGTTACATGGTTTAATGCTAAATGGGATTAAAGACAACTTCAAAGTGATGAAAGCATATGACCTAGAATAGGATGACTACCTCATACCTGTTACTCGCCCTCCTTCTTTATTGATTTTTGTTTATTTTTTTGGCAAAAAAAAAAAATTCCCTTTTCTTGGCATGGGATGTTGACAGGTATGAAAGCTGGAAGCAGGTCTGATGATGTTCCTGTCTTGTTAAAGTAGCCAGTCTCTCAACTGCAGAAAAGCTGCCCAGGACCATGGAAACAAAGTCAGTCACCCACACTTTACACGATGGCAACATAAATGGCTATGAGCATGCAAAACATCACAATCCTACCTAGAACGGTTTTGAGTTATCAACTGGAAACAAAACAGTTCTAATCAAGATCAATGTGTCTGCATGTATGTATGCATATATATACATATACATATATACATGTATATATACATATATATATATGTGTGTGTATATATATGTATATATATGTATATATATATGTATATACATGTATATGTATATATCTATATGTGTATATATATATCTATATATATATATGTATATGTATATATATATATATATATATATATATATATATATATATATATATATATATATATATATATATATATATATATATATATATATATATATACATATATATATGTATGTATCACAAAGTGTCTTAGCTGAAAAAAATTGTTCTTATTCAGAGTATCGATTGATACCATGATTGTGCCCCATTTCTTTGGCAACATGTAGCTGTTCCCAAGTCAATACTCCCCTTCTTCAGTCGCTGAACTGACACACACAATAGTAAGCCTGTGAGAATGTGATCAAACAAGACGGCGTGCAAGATCTCCCCAGTATACAGCTGCTGATCCATTTGTTATGATGCCACAGAAGATGCCAACAGCAGAGGGTGCATTAACACTTCTTTTGTACACCATTGTTTATGGCAAGCATTTAATTTCCGGCCTCGCGGTGCACATATCATGGCCAATAGCTCTGCTCCCTGTCATTTCCATCATATTGCTCATTATTCCACGACGCTCATCAACTCGTCATGGCATCCAGCCCGTTCTGAAGGAAATACTTGTCTTGCCATAGAGACCTGCTGGTAACCCACCAAGTGCAGTCACAATACATATTTTTCCATGCGTACCATGACCAGGCATTTTAATGTTTCCGTAATTTATGGCTTGGCATCATCACACATTTAACAGGCCTAGGGTGCACATCAGAAATCAAAGCACACCTTTGTCGACCTGTACAAAGGAACCGAGTCTATGATCTTGAATATGAAGGCCAATAAACAACGAACTGACCGCCATACAGCTGGTTGTGTATGACTTAACTTTTTCAGTGCCAATCACAGCTTAAGGCCGGTCCACTAAAATGAAACTAGTCTGAATTATCATAAGGATTTAAGATTTTTGTTCCTAGTAAAAAGACCCTTCATTCACGTACCAGCATGCCTCTCATTCCAGAGAAAATATCCCAGGTCAACAGCTTTTCTTGGCGCCCATTGGGCGCCCAATGCGTGCCGAGAAAAGTTGTTGACTCAATCAGTTCAAAATTTGGCACTTAAAGACTTAACTGTACCATGTACAAACAATACATTTTTTGAGTCAGTTTCATATCTTGTACACCATAAACTCGACAAATACAGCAGGCTGTCAAGTTAGCATCTTCCGTAATTTTGACTTTGTTGCAGATGGAAAACATACTGAATAGTGTTAATTGCTTTATTTTTGTATGTTTAAGTTTTCACAGTTTCTGTATTTTCGACATTTCACTGTAGTCTTAGTTTCACTTTTTTTTGGACATAATTCCCATTCAAACAATGTTGAAATACTATTTCATTATCTTTTCAATTTTGTGACATCAGTGAAATAGGCAAAAATAAGAATACAGCTAAATTAAAGCAATTTACAGTAAGAATTATTGTTGAGCAAATTCCACACATAGTATATACCCTATAAATCACTTTCCTTGTTGCAAGTGAGATGCTTAGGGTATAACTGTTGTTCCAAGGAAAGCTGTTCATTCAATCTAAAGCAAAGTGGTAAATGATCTTTACTCTTTCAGTGCTAATGATAACGAAAGTTGAAATACTTAAGACAAACTGCTCTGAATGATGATAAAGGTGCTAGATTCATGTTCCTCGTAACAAGACCTTTCATTCAAGTACCAGCATGCGTGTAGTTGTATATAACATAATCATCCGGGTCAGCAGCTTTTGTCAGTGCACTTTGAGCACAATGTACTTAAAGTACACCAAGGAAAGCTGTTGATTCAGAACAAAATGTGGCACTGAAAGAGTTAATGGTTTCATGTCTCTGAGTACATTTTCAAAGAAAACTTAATACAGGTAATATAAACGGTGTGGCTACCCCTCTGTCATGGTACCATGCAGGTTGGTGAAACTTTGTATCAACACTCCGGACAGCAGGATGAATTCAACAAGACACTTTGTCTATGTATGATCTCCGATAGGTTTTTGTAGTTTGACAGCCCCCTCCCCCCTCCCCCATTAATCCCACTAAGGAAAAGTCAGCTGCTGACCAATTACAGTTATTGGCACTTTGTCTGCAGTATCCCATTTCACATTGAATTTGATCACAACTATTTCTGCTTTCAGACAAATTTAGGAAAACTTTGAAGCAGATATCAAGTATTTCAACTTGTAATCAGGCCTTATTGGGAAAAACAATATGTACGTAATCCTACCAGAGTTCATGTCATCAAACATCACTTGGTCAAAGTATTTTGGTTGATTAAATTCTTCACACAGTGTCCAGTGAACGATCAATTGTTTTTAGCGACAATGTATACCACTGTGCTCTATAGCGACTGTGCTCTTTCAGACAATCTTTTATTGATCTGTCTGTCTATTTATTTATTTTTATTTTTTGTTTTGTTTTGTTATATCATTTAACTCTCTCAATGCCAACTGCGACTGAAGTCAAACGACTTAAGACAAATTGCTTTCGATTACAATCAAGATGCTAGATTTGTATTATACATGAAGACTTTTCATTCAAGTACAGTGGTACGTACTGTATGTGGCCACTGCCGTGAGCAGCCGCACTAGTTTCTGTGGTCACATTGCTGAGACAAAGAAGTCAATTTCTTTGTAAATTTACCTGGAGTGACAGGTCAACTGCTGTATGTGGCCACTTTTTCTTGGCAGAAGGGGTGACCACGTACAGCAGGTTTCACTGTCCCAGCATGCTTATAGCACCAGAGAGTATAATGGTCTAGGTCAACAGCTTTCCCTGGTGCACTTTGGAAGCATTACATCCAAAGTGTGCTGAGGAAAGCTGTTGACTCGGTCAAAAACTTGGCACTGAAAGAGTTGAGATTTTACTGTCACTTGGCCACAATGTAAATCTGAATACATGATGCATGCGCTAAACTCACACACCCACACCACACTGTTCCAGGAAACAGTCCCTCCTAAAGTTTTCATTTTCACGCCGGTCAAAAGACCTTCTACGACTGTACCTTACTGCATAGTGCATGACAGTGCTCCGGCAACAACATCTATGTGTATATGTGACAGTCTGCGGACCAAATGTCATAAATGATCAGTTTTGCACATGTATGGTTTTGTTCCAAATTGGCTGCAGTAAACATGTAGACTACAGCCTCTGGTATCGTCATCGAATAAGGCTGTCGTGTGAAAGATGAGTCTGCCATCAAGCCAGACAAAATTGAAGTGGTAAGAAAATCTTTCCACATATGTAGGATACAAGTGCCACAAAGCTAATGTCCAATTGTAATAATGACAACAAGAGAACCATAGTGCCACAACATTGACAATATTACCCCCAGTTTCATGTTCTTGTGGTACACGTACAGCTGTCCCTCTTTTAAGAGACCACCCTAAGGACAGACCTAACAGTGGTCACATATAAGCACCCTAAGGACAGACCAGTAACAGTGGTCACATATAAGCACCGGTGGTCTCTCATTGGAGGTAAAATAACATGGAAAAGATATGACTTTGGGACCTGGTGAATATGGTCTCAAACAGGCAGGTAGTCTCTCAATGGAGTGGTCACTCAAAAGAGGGACCACCATGTATGCTACCCATGTACAGTGAAACTTGTCTTGAAAGACCACAATGACATCATTGCGGTTGCTCAGGGAAAGTCGCTTATAGGAGTTATGAATACAGTAAAACCTCATTATAACAAAACTCATATATCCGACATATTCAATATAATGACACAAATTTTTATGGAAAAAAGTTTATTTTCTTTATTTGATTCATTTATCCGACATATTTAGTTATCTGACACATTTCTTAGGGAACTGATGGTACTATTATAATGAGTTTTCACTGTTCCATGAAAAATACACAGCAAAGTAGCATGAAAAGGTGGTCTTTCAAAGCAGGTAGCCTCTCACTGGAGTGGCCTGTCAGAACAGGGAATAAGTATATGATCTCTCTCTCTACTTTGCTATGACAAAAGGGTCTCTGTACATATTATGTGCGACACATTGTCAATTCTTTTCCAAGCACATGCAGTAGCAAGACTTTAACTTGATGGGTAATACACTTGTCCCTCATTTCAGAGACCACACCAAAGACAGGTTCAGAAGTAGCAACAATCAGCAGGTCATCTCTGAATGCAGGTCAAACAAAAATCAGAAAAGATGGCACCAGTAGCCTGGTAAATGTATTCTTTAGAGGCAGGTGAGCTCCCAATGGAGTGGTACGTCTCTCAAAAGAGGAACTACAGTACTGCTAGGCTATCCCCAAAGACTGCCAAATTGGGGTCTCTCAAAAAAGCTGACTTTTCAGACAAGTATATGCACTGTATATTCAGCAGAGTATCTCAAAACGTGATTTTCAGCAAACGACCGAGCAAAGGTCACAATGGCAAACGGTAAGTTCGACCGGTTTCCTTGCTTTCTGCGACTCCTCAGGAACTGTTGGTTGACCAATGTGTAGCCTGTTTATAAACTGAAGGGTAACTTCTGTTGTTATGCAAAACACGCGATTGTGATTACGTAACACAGAGATTCGGTCTTACTGAACCAGTATCTCAAAAGGTGGTCTTTCATAAAGAGTGGTCTCTCATAGAAAAATGGTCTTTCATGGCAGTGACCACTCTGTCGGTTTTAAACTTATTTCTATTTCAAAGAAATGTGATCAGGTAAAAACGGTATAGTACTAGTCCTGTATGAATCCACTGCACAATGACCGCTGTGTTATCTCATTCCATACCAGTCCCTGATTTTTCCATACAGTTTCCTAGATCTCAGACGACAATTGCATATTTAAATTCTTCATGAAAAGAGCTTTCATTCAAGTACCAACATGACTGTAGTCTTAAGTTAGTGGTTCTGGCACTGTCTGGCAAGTCATGCTGCAGCTGCCTTTGTGGTAGCTGCAGCATGACTTGCCACGCAGTGCCAGAACCACTGACCAATGCCTGTCACCATAGTATGGAATGAGTTTGTATTATATGATAAACACTATACACCTCATGTGCCTGCTTGGTGGGCCAACAATGATGGCAAATTATATATATGGATTCTGATGCTTCTAAGCGAAGCAAATTGTTACATCTTAATCTTTATAGTCTTTAATTTATACATACAGTCGCGTTATTGAGATACCTACATGTCGAATATGTCAGGTGCTGAAATGTGTTCTGATGGTTACCCACTGAAAACCCATGATTAGCCTTTAGCATGATACAGACACTCATCCATTCCATGACACACATGTATATATATATATATATATATATATATATATATATATATATATATGATATATATTTATATATGATATATATATGCTGAGCTGACTGACAAGTCAGCAGGCCTAAAAATTGCTCTGGTTCAGTATCGGAGCAAATATATATTACCAGTCCTGAGGGCAAATGGTTTGAATGTCCTATCGACAGGTGGATTAATGCAAAATTTCTAACCCTGAAATCAAATCCTTGAAAAAAAAATCAGTACAAATCCTATAAACAATAAATAAATGTCTTCACACGAAGTAGCTGCCAAGGTATATAGGAACTAATTGTTTCTATTCTTGGATATCAAATAATGTGAATGCCTGAACGTACCTGAATAAAAAAAAAATCATTGGGCCCAGCATGTCTTACTAATGGTGGAAACGATCAGCTCGATTCAGGCCACAGTGCTGTTCTAAGGTTGCCAATTGGCCACATCAGTTGGTAATAATAGTTACCGCTTGCAGCATGCACACAGGGCTCATCTGCCTAACACCGTATCAAAGTGTCAATTATCCCAATGGATCAAACGGTGTCTCATCCAGACAGTACCTAATCATTCTGTCGGCACCAGTTATACGCAGTTTTGTGCAGCTTGGATTTCATTTCAGATGATGTGGGCGCAAAAATCCGTCCAGATCCTTCTCCCTCCCATTTTAGCCCACCAGCCTAAACTGGAGACCAGACTGTCCAGTGCTTTTAAGTTCTCTAGGTTTCTTTTTTTTTTTTTTCTCTATCTTTAATTCTCAATTAGAATTGCAGATAAGATCTAGTAGGATGCTATACCCTGCGGATCAACAGGCTTCCATGAGCTTGGCAGATATGTTGGCTTCTTTACCACTCAACTGATGCCATTCAGATAGCAGTGGACTCCGACTTCAATAGTCCAGGCGAGAAAGTTGGGGTTAAACCTGAAAAGATGTTTGTTTTGACATGTGTATATATATATATATATATATATATATATATATATATATATATATATATATATACATATATATATATATATATATATATATATATATATATATATATATATATATATATATATATATATATATACAGTGGAATCTCCCTATTAAGACCACCTAAGGGACTGGGAAAATGTGGTCTTTAAAGGGGAGTGCTCTTAATTAAGGACAGAATTTAAATGAGGATAATCAAAAATGGGACTGTAAACTGGTCTTAATATAAATATGGTCTCTCTATGGAGATGGTTGTAATTGGAGGTTTTACTGTATATAATGTACTACCTGCAATTTAAGACCACTGCCAAAAGAGACCACCTGGCTTTTGTGTCTGAGCACATTTCTGGTGGCACAACAGTCCACATTCTTTGTAAATTTACCTGCAATATATGACCACTTTTAGCTCGCAGGCAGGGTGGTCTTAAATAGCAGGTACCACTGTATACATAAATAGTTTAGGCTATTTGTATATCTTGGAAATGGGCAGGATGGAATTGGGATTTTCATGATGACTCACTGGTCTGTTTGACTGAGATACAAGCCAGAAACAGTAATGGTTTATCTCTCCTTGGAACTCACTAGTTACATTCCTATGATCACTGTTTTGCTCTCACACACGACAAATACTCACGTTTATTTTATTCATGCTTGACTTCAAGGGTATCTGTACAAAAGAAACCCTGGGGCAAAGTACTCGGTAACCTGATATTCAGACTCTATTAATATTTGTACATGTACTAGCATCAACTTGGGTCAGATCTGCACATACTGTTCCATGAATAAGCAGGTACGTGTGACGTACACCCCCATCCCCTCCCTCCCATCCCCACCCCCTCCACAAATATACAGGTCCTAATGGTAACACCCAACCCAATCATTGGTCTAGAAATATGACCCAGCTGTTTGTTTTAAGGAACTTCTTCCCCACAACAGTTAGGCCATACTTAAACTCCATCTAGCAGGGGAAAATTAAGTCTCTTTCTTTACACGTTTATTCGAAAAAAATACTAAATCTTGTCGTGAGTATAGCCAACATATGGAGAACACAGATGATGAATCCTATTGTGGTTCTATTTAAATCATCCATGAAACATTATATAAGCATCTTGGAATATGTATTGAACAATCACTGCATTCTTGAACATGATACTGTCCCTTTGATTTTGGCACCCTTTTTTTTTTTTTTTTAAATTTTGGAATTAAACTATGGTGCATAACAGGGCAAAACTTCCTTATACGGGCACAAGCATTCTGTGCATCTGTGCGCATATGATGGAACAAAGTGTAGGCCTATTTATGTCTTTTAATTCCAATGCACAACTACCTGTGCTGTTGTGCCTATATAATGAGGTTATGTCCATAGCAGTTGAGTATAAAATCAACACTGCCCAGGAGCTGGTGCATTCAGGAATATACAGAGGCACCCCCCTCTTGCAATGATCACCTCTATGACAGATGTACAGTGAAACCTCATTATGACGACATTCAAATATCTGACATATTGAATATAATAACACAAATTTTCATGGGAAAAAGTTTTATTTTCTATATTATTTGATTCACTTATATTTATCTGACATATTCAGTTATCTGACACATTTCATAGGGAACAGATGGTGTCATTATAACGAGTTTTCACTGTACTTCATTACAGTGTGGCCGGGCCACATCAGAAGGGTGGTCTTTCTTGAGGGTGGCTATGCAATAGAAACAGACACGTTCTGTATGAGGACAGTGGTCCTACAGCAGGGGTGACCTTTGGCAAGAGGGGTATTACTGGTGGAGGGAAACTGTATATACCCCCCTTCCACACACAAGGCTGAGAGGCATCATGAACCCCATCTTAAAGCCAAGTGGGATGCAGACCTCAATTGTCTGCCATGTGAAGTTTGAGCACTTGATATCCATCCGTGATTGAATCCTATTCTATCTTAATAAAGATAGACTTAATAAGATTAATTAGATACTGACATGCCTATATCCTTCAAATGCCAAATGTCACCCCAGCAGAATCAAGACTCCTGCTCAAGACAATTGGTCATACACCTGACTTTTTTTGGAAGTAAGTGGATTGTGGTTCTGTTAATCTGATCATCTCGGAAAACCAAGTCACTGCATGTCGGAAAGTATTGCCCTTGCTGCATGCAAGCCAGCAGACAAAACTAAGCTCGTGAAACAGCTACCTTGATGGGAATATTGCACATTGGTCATTCCACATGCCCTGCAAGAGGGCGCTACAAGCGGATCGCCCAGGTATAGCAAGTAAGCGACACCCAGAGCCCTGCCCTGGGGCATCAATGCCTGGCCAGCATTCATCATCACTGCAGTGTGACAGTGATAGCACGAAGCTCAAGTAACAATTACTATAAATCACCTGCCCAAGTTTGAAAAGCCCTGGCTAGTGTAGTTAGTGAAATATTATGGCATTGTTAAGTTTTTCTCCAAGGTTCATTGAAGCATGACATGATCACTGATGTATGACAGTAATGACATATATATTTCTGGTGATGATCACTTAAAATTTTCCAAGTACATGTGGAAGCCCTAGTTAGTGTAGTGAGGGAAATAATGCCACTCTGAAGTTTTTTGTTGAAAGATGGGCAGACTAACCGATGCACAAAATGTACTGAAAGTCAGTGCTTAGTGTCATCTGCAGCTAACACTGTCACTGAAGAGACGTCAGGCATCCTTTGGAACTGGAGAAACCAGCTGAGGTATATGATAATGAAGTGGAGTTTAGAAGTAAGTGACAATATAGGATCAACAGCATGTTAGGCAGCATGAGTAGGAGTGTGGAACTGAGAAATGTATTGAAACTAACAACAGCAAGTTGTTTGTGAGACCAAGGAGGCTACACGCGCAGCCTCCTTAATGGTGAGACCTAAAATTTGCGGGCTTTGTACAGAGTACTCTCCACTGCGTGAAACTATCAAAATATTGAAATCTACCAATTACAGCCAAATGTGTCACAAGTTATGGCTAAGATACACGGGGCGACCTGACGGGGGCGACGAGTCACGTCACCCCTGTTACCTCATGTAACAACCTCGTCGCATTGCCTCGGGGTGGGGCGACAAGTCGCGCCAAGTTCTCTCCTGCACAATTATCAGGCGACTCGTCGTGTCGCCAGTGGCCTGGTTGCCTTATGTAGCCACCTTATCACACACAAAACATGTTTGTAACATGTTCAACAAACCTGAAAAAGGGTGAAGTGGTACACCTAATACAGATAATTGAATGTTTGAATGGTTTTCTGCATCCTGTTGCCCCTGGCACATCGCGCTGTGTAGCCACCTCGTCCCCTGCAGCTACTAGTATCACTGGTGTGTTTGGTATGGGGATGGAAGTGTGGTGAAACAGCATTGGATGTTGCAGTGGGGAATTTATCTGCATAGCAGCAGACTCACTTGGCATGGTGACATGTTGTCCAGAGGTTAAATCAGCACACTGAAAACATCAGCTTGAACAAACTTCTCTCCAGACTTTTTAATGTGGAACAACTTAACAATGATGTGGCTTGGCAGGAAAATGTAACAGTTACTATTCTGCCTTACCTGTAAACATATGACTTGCCTGTATGAAACCCAAACTCAGGCTCTGGTTTAGAATTGCATGAACGTAAACAAAACATGACATACATGGTAACTGGTTTCCAATGACAATCCACGTTACAGTAAACATGGGAGACACATAGCCAATCAAAAGAGTTTTAACATCTTGGGCCAGATAGATAGGAGACAATGAAAGGTATTAAGCTGTCTGGCCTTATTGGCAGAGGGAAACATGGGCACAGTTTATACTATTCAACAGGATAGAATTTAAGGCTATAAAAAAATCCCCATTCAGGCTAACAATATAACTTTCATTGAACATGCAGCAAAACAAAAGTATATTTGGTAGTTTAAAAACAGTCTGTGTTTCATGACCAATGCTAATCAGCATGTATACAGAGTGATTTTTCAGCTTTGCAGTAACAATGATGTCCTTTTAACAATACATTCTGACTGTATGTTTGGTGAATTCTTATTCTTGTTTTTTTTTCCCACTTCAGCCCAGCAGCAGCTGTTTCGTATTACAGACAGGGCCATGTGAATGGAAAGTCTGTGTAAGGCAAACTTATACACAATAGGCATATTTTAAACGAGTCAAAATTGTTTTATTACAAACGAAATTAAAGACTGGAGCTCTTGATAGACTTTATGAATTTAGTTATGTACCATGCACATGCCTGGACTTTGGTGTGCGAGGAGTGTACAAGATGTATTATCATTCACCTTCCACCTGTGTGGTTACAGTACATTATCAATGTTACTTTTACATAAATCTACAGAATTGCCTATTCTGTTATCCTTGTGTTTGGAAAATAAGGTTTTTCCGAGACGCTACTCCTTGTCTGTGCGATACTAGCTTGCACAGCTCTTCTCCCCTGTTGCGTCGCCCCCTGTATCCGAGCCGTCAAACATCAACAGAAACACCATGGCAATTGCTGGGCAAACTGAGCAGAGAATGGCTGGACCACACAGCAAGTTGGGTACATAGCTGTATCTGTTAAACTCAGTCAGCATAATTATTTTCTTCGATCTGTGAAAAATACATGTAGGTACTAGTGTACAACATGCCCATTTTTTATCCTAAAAATTCAATTTAAACTCTGGGCGAATGATGCATTTGTACTAAGTTAAACTTAATTATCCTGCATGTTCTTTCGAGCAATCATATTGGTCTCCCCATTGTTTGCATGAATTTCCTCTTTGACCTCCTCCTCTTTTCAATTTCCACACCTAACAATGATTATATCATACAAATTCTTATCATAATTTATGCACAGTTATCATGATTATGAATGTTCTCTTCTCGATGAGCAACATTCAAATGTTTAAAGCAGTGTTCTTTCAACTCCTCAGGAACTCAATTTATAGGGTCAAGCATAAATTCAGTACAGTGGTACCTATCACCACTGAGTGCCACTGGGAGGATCAGAATGTGGTCTTATGAGACAGGTGGTCTCTTCTGAAAGGCACAAATAACAAGAAACGTACCAAATAGAGCATGTTCAGAAAAATGGACTACAATAGCAGGTGGTCTGTCATCAGAGTGGTCTTTTATGACAGGTACTGTATCCCTTCTATGTTATACATAAAGAATAAAACTTTACAAAAATATTCCCCAGTGCACCCAATCATGGCAACTTAAACTCTAGCTTCAACTCGCATACCTTACTACCAAAGTTCAAGGTCTTCACCTCTGAGCTAAATCCCCAACCCTCTGGCTAGGTTGGTCTCATACCTCAGGTATGACGGACATTTTGTAGCTGCAAAGCTTCCCCTTTGAATTAAGACTGAGTCAACAGCTTTCCTTGGCATGGGTTGGGTATTAACTCATGCCAAGGAAAGGTGTTGACCTGGGGCATGTGATCTTGATAGGACTCCTCTAAAATTCTCAGTCAAATTCTTTTTTTCATTACCGTTGACATTAGTTGAAAACACTGAAGCAGATGATATTTGACCACAACCCTGTTTACGGGAGAAAGGGTTAAAACTGCCAGTCTCCCTCCTGCATCACTTAGTAGACGTGACAAACATGACCCCTTCATGGTTTCATTTCAACATTTCTTTGTGTACGAATGAGTCAACAGCAGAGGTAGTTTCATATTCCTTTCTTTCTTTTTTTTAATTTTGAGCAATCACAAAAAATGTTATCTGAAAGTTACAGGTATGTGCATATGGTCAACCAATTTCTTCAGCAGGTTCTGGATGCAAGTCAGTATATATAAGCGAATGCATGCAACTAACGGGCTTGCTTCTGTCTAAATTTTGTGTCACCGCAATTTGCAATGGAAATGTGCATCACTGGCATATCTTTTGCCACAACCACCAACAGGTAATTCTCCCGTACTTTCGAGAAACAGGTCTACAACAGTTGTTGATCGCATCTAATACCATGATCAGCTACATGTATAACACACGCTAAAGGGTTAAACCTGACTTTGCTGACCTTCTTTTATGGTCATGAAATTAAATCATTTGGTCCAGGAGTTGATATGTTAGAAAGATTTATATGTTCCTAATACACCATTCATACAATGACAGGGAAGCAAAAGCCTGTGTGCATGTAGGCATCAACTGATAACAGTCCACGTTGTTGACATTTAAAAATCACTTGATCAAGCATGCTTCACTGCAGAGGATTTCCGGACAAAACGGACAATGAAATGTCATTTGGTCAAGGTACCATTGTATACATGCATATGTGGGATAAATGTGAAAGTCTGCTCACTGGTCTTTGTATTGCTAGGCACTGCAAAAAAAAAAACTCTGACTGTGAAACTTGGTATTTAACTTCAATCTTTTTAAACAGGTATTTGAATAAACAATTCCAACTACTGTGACCGTTCCATGTACCCGGGGAATCCACTACAAACGGAAGAGTAAATTAAACACAGCAGCAACCTACTCTAAAGACCACCCCTTATATGAGACCACAAATCTTTTAAGGCCACCCTTGCATGTCACTAGAACCTATTTTACTAATAAATGTAGCTGTATTTTAAGACCACCTGCAATATGAGACCACTTTTTGCCAGCAGTCTGGGTGGTCTTAACTCTTTCAGTGGCCACAGTGACCCAGAGTTGAACTACTTAAAATGAACTGTTCTGAATTAGAACAAGGATGCTGGATTCAAAGTCTTTGTAAAGAGACCTTTCATTGAAATAGCAGCATTCCAACAATTACATAGAATATTATACTACTGTGTGCAAGAGGAACTTCTCCGCACAAAAAAAAAAAAAAATATATATATCCTGATTGCCTGCTGAACAGTCCAAGTTCCATGATTTCCTCTGACCAATCTGCCCTGTCACTACATGGCAGGTTGAGCTTTGTATAAGGGACTCTGAAGCCACTGATTGGTCACCGTGGTAACTACCAGCAGTAAACTTGGGCACAGTGATTGTAATTGGTCCTCGTGATAACAATCAACATCCTGATTGGTTCATTGCTCACAGGGAAGGATCCCCTGGGCAAGATTCCCCTGCAGCGTCATTGCGCTGAGTATAAACAGAATCTTGGGAGTTCATGTGCAGACCAAGCTGATGGAAAGAGACATGACGCTTTGTCTACTGGCCAGGTAACTGCTGATCCTCAAACACATTCACAAAACATCTTCTACCATCTTACTTTATCGTATACCTTTGCTCTCTAATATGCACAGTACGGCAAGGGGTCTCTTCTGAGGGGAAGATAATTACATGAAATATAATGTAGTATGTGTTAATAAATTTATAGTTTCTTCTATTTCATTTTTAAGTGGGCCTATCAACAAAGGAGCATCAAATTCACTTTATTCTGTAACATATCAGCAAGGGATGTTTGTATCAGAAATGCAAACATGGTGCCGCCATTTAGCAGAATGACTTGTCCATGGATTAATGGCCCCGAAACAAGTCTTGCGCTGCTTCCATGCTGATGACCCAATTTTATATAAAGGCTAATAAAACCTAAAACTTTCTTCTAAATTTCAAATTTTATGAATATGATTTGTTACTTTCACACATTAATTTGCTATAATGATTTAGAACAATGCAGTTTTTCAGTGAATGGTATGGAATAGCACTTTGCTCTTGGAATATCGGACTTGATAGTGTTCAAACAGTACATGGGCTTGCAGATTTAGGTTTGTTAAGTTTCTCTTTATATCAAATAGAATAAGTGTTATTATTATATAAGTTTAAATGACATAATGCTTATAAGGTTCTCTTACACTCTTAAGTGTTGTTAATAATCACACCAGATTATATATAATAAATTTTAAATCATGGTACTAAATGCAATACAAATAATAAATTTCGAAACAAATGTTAGTCAAATTTCAAAATGTGCGAACAAATTATCACTGCATTGTCAAGACTCCACGATTTCATGAGCTGTAAGTACAAGAGAGCACACTGACCCTTATCCTTTTGAAACTGCAAAAGCGTGGCTGGAGGTAAAATGTTGTCCAGCTTGACTACTTTTTTCTCACATTTGGTTACAATCCTATCGAATCCTATACGGACCACAAAAAAAATAAAAATACAACTTGTAAATTCGAGCTTTTTCTTGAAATTTGGACTTTTCAATCTCAAAATTTCGAGCTTTTTCCCGAAATTTCCACTCTTAAATCTCAAAAATTTTGCTCGAAATTACGACTTCAAAAGTCAAAATTTCAACTTTTTTAACTTAAAATTTCTGCATTTTAAGCTTGAAAATTAGTTTAAAAAACCTCGGAATTTTGACTTGCTTTAGATTGAATTTCCACATAAAAAAAGTCAAAATTTCTACCTTTTTGAGCTTAGTTTTTTTACTTCAAAAAGTCACTAATGTCTCCAAAATTTCACTCTTTAAACTCTAAAGTTCCACATTTTTAAGCTGAAATTTTTATTTTGAAAGAGCAAAAAGTTGAAATTTGGACTTCTTAAACTCAAAATTTTGAGTTTTTTTGGACAAACTCTAAATTTGGACATTTTTAAGCTGAAATTTTTACTTTTTTCTCAAAATTTTGCCTTTTTTCAAAATTTCAAATTTTTAAACTCGAAATGTTAACATTTTTAAGCTGAAATTTTCACTTTAAAAAAGTGAAAATTTCTACATTTTAAGCTGAAATTTTGACTTTTTCTCGAAATTTCGACTTTTTTAACTTCAGAAAGTCATATTTTCGACTTTTTTTCTGGAAATTATGACTTTTTTCTCCAAATTTCAACTCTTTAAACTCAGTAGTTCAACATTTTTAAAAGCTGATTTTGACTTTGAAAGAGTCAAAATTTTGACTTTTTTCACGAAATTTTGACTTTTTTTCTCAAAATGTTGACTGAGATCTGACTTTTTTTCTCAAAATTTTGACTTTTTCTTGAAATTTCAATTTTTTAAACTCTAAAATGACATTTTAAAGCTTTAAAAAAGTCAAAATATCCACCTTTTTTTGGTTGAAATTTCAACTTTTTAAACTCTAAATTTGGACATTTTAAGCTGAAATGTTGACTTTTTAAAAAAAGTCGAAATTTTGACTTTTTAAACTCAAAATTTTGACTTTTTTTCACATAATTTGGACTTATTTTTTCAAAATTTCAACTGTTTTCTCAAAATTTTGACTTTTAAAACTTGAAATTTTGACATTTTATTAAGCTGCAATTTTGACTTTAAAAAAGTAAAAATTTTGACTTTTTTCTCGAAATTTAGACTTTTTAATTTCAAAATTTGGGCAATTTTAAGCTGAAATTTGGACTTTTAAAAAAGTCAAAGTTTCGAGAAAAATGCCTAAATTATGAGATTTAAATCTTGCAATTTCAAGATTTTAAAATCAAAATTTTGAGAAAAATACTCGAAATTTGGAGAAAAAATTCAAAATTACGAGTTTTATTTTTCTGTGGTCCTTATAGGCTGCCAAACAATCCAAAACATTTTGAATAAGAATTGAAGTTGAGGCCTGCGAGAATAGCATGCACACTCTTAATAGTCCATAGCTTTCTTAGGGGTTGGATGATTTAGCACCCACATTTAAGTTGTTGACTCAGTTTTAATTCTAGGGGGGCAGAGTTAATTATTAAAAAAAAAAAAAAAATTAACAAAAACAAAAACAATAGACCTGCATCTATTCAGAAACAGAATTAATAGGTCTTAAAATAAAATTTAGCACCTGTAAGTGATGACAGCTATAACAATCTCTTGCGGTGGTTAATTCCTGGTTCCATACCTGCCATGTAGGCAGCAACTTCACAGGTGACATGTACAAAGTGAACACTGAGCATGTGATTGTGTAATGCCTTATTTGGAATCAATGAAAGAATTATCGGGTCCATCAGAATTCACTGAGAAGCACATTGTTGTAGCAGCCATTACCACATTCTCCTCTCTTTTGTAGGGCTTATCGGGAAAGGTCAAGAGGAAAAGGCAATTATTTCACGACATCCAATTACAATGTAACAAATGCAAGAAAGAGCTGATGTACGTATACTCTGGCAAATCGACCGTAGTGAACTGATTACAATTGACGCGACACAGGCAATTCTACATGCAGCACTAATTTAACTTAATGCTCTGTTGAAATGTGAGGATAAATTTAGAAAGCCTTTTGCAGCCTTTTTTTGTCTGTGCTGTTACCTATCACAAAGCAGTGAATGCTCTTCAGTGCCACCAGTCGAACAGCCTATGTCTTCCTGCCTGTTCACATGATAACCATTTCACAGCCACTGAGGACGACGACCTCAGTAACTTCAGGAGTTGTTTGCTTTGCTCCAATTACCTCACCATTCTTAAATGGCTTCATCTGAACATCGGGATATGCAATTTTGATCTCCCCCTTACAAAAACAAAAAACAAAAAAACACCAAGATGTATCTTTGCCTTGTATTCATAAACCAACTATCACACCCATAATCTGGCCTTGAGCCAGCTGCTTGTGAAAATGAAGCCACTTATTCCACTGAAAGAATATTAATTGCTTCTACGTGATTTGGCTGTAACCATTGTGTCTTCGCTATCATAAGGTAGAGTATACCATGTACGGGTGCTATAATGCTCATCGTGCTACATGACAAGTGTGCTACGTGTGTCATCATTATAAGTGTTTGTCATTAAGTGTGTCCTTTGTGTCATCATTATAGACGTGCCATTGTGTGTCCTACCCACACCGACAAAAAGTGCCCAAACAGCAAATATCTGGTACACACATTTTGTTTGCATTTGTCATGATAACCTGACCTGCCTTGGCAAAAGAAAATCATTTAATGAGCTTTTCTTTGAAAAGGGTGACTGTCAGACTACAGCCAAGCTGATCAAAATATACAGATGCAACAACTGAAGAATATAAGTCCTTCCTTTAGGAGACAAAGATGCTCCCTGTCTCGAGAGACCACCTCTCCATAAAGCCCATCTTTTTAAGATACTATGCTTAGTACTTTTCATCTTAACCCTTTCAGTGCCAAGTTTTGGCCTTAGTCAACAGCTTTTCTTGGTGCACATTGGGTGCATTGCTCAATGCTGTTGACCTGGGGTATTCTCTCTGGAACTATAGGCATACTGGTACCGTACTTGAATGAAAGGTCTTTGAAGCTAGGTTTCACCATACTTGAGGTTATAATACAACAGCACAACAGGCATGCAGCTACAAATAACCATGTATTTGAACGTTTTCAAGGATCAGTGGGAAAGTCATTAACAAGGGTAATTATATATGAAAAAAGTTGAGGGAAAAGAAGAAACAACAGAAATGGGAGAAACAATGATATCATAGGATGGCTCCTGTGTCTGTAATACACTGATGGATATGATGACCAACAGATATCAACAGTGCTCAGTCTCCCAGGCACTGAGACAGCAAAAAACTTGTGGCTGTATGTATACATATATATATACAGTAGAACCTCCCTTTGCCGAACACCCTTGGGACTGGAAAAAAGTGTTCAGTATAGTGAGGTGTATGGTATAGGGCGGTTTGGTAACATTACAAGTATATATTTGGGACTGAGAAATGGTGTTCAGTACAGAGAGGTGTTTGGTTAGAGGGGTTTTAATGTATATATATATATATATATATATATATATATATATATATATATATATATATATATACACACACACATACATTTCTTCTGCTGCAGCAACCACCTAGAGCTGTGAGAGTGGGCATCACTGAGATGACATGTAGCTATACACGTAGCAAGACTGAAAGTCTACACTTTCATGAACTGCCTTGCGAGACTTCCATGCAGTGACGGCTGAACCACCTGGCTGCTTTCACAGTGGCAGACAGGTTAAAGCCAGAAGTTCCAATTTGAACCGACATATCAGCTTTGTACATCAATTTTGTAGAAACCAGTCGAGCGGTGGTCAAATGTCATCTGCTTCAATCATTTAGACTTATTTCCACGGTAATGAAAAACAACTGGAATGAGAATTGCAGATGAGACCAATCAAAATGATATGCCCAATATTAACAGCTTTCCTTAGCATGAGTCGGGTGATTAGTGCCCGAACCACGTCAAAGAAAGCTGTTGACTCGGTCTAAAGCTCAGTCTTAATTAAATGGGGTAAGAGTTAAAAAGGGGTGCCAGGAATCACAATGTACATATAACTGCATGGCCTTGCAGCTCTGGATGAGAAAACCTTCTTCAGATGTTCTGAACGATGATGTGCTTTTAACAGTGGGCTTTGCCTGCTCTTACGGTATAGGGATTAGAACTTGTGAAGAACATGATCGACCCACAGTCACATAGTGTTGCCAGCTTTGAGAAACCATACCAGCAGAGAAGAACTGTTCCAGAAACCTGACTTTCTTACAGCAGTTCAGCACTTACTTTTTTTCCCCATACACGTTACATCAAAAATCAATCAGTTACTTCCATTTCAACAAAAACGCAATTTAAGAATATTGTGCTGCCTTGTTTTTTGACGACATGTAAGAACATCTTTAGACTTCTCTTGCATTACATTTTGGTCCAATCGAAGCATGTCACAAAAGGCCAGTACTGCCATGAAGTAAAATTCGACTCATTCAACATGACATAAACTGCCACACGTCACGGCTCATGCTCGGTGCACGTCTACAAGGCATAAATGAGCCAACCACAAATGTGGCCTGGCGAGGTGCGAATGAACTTGGCAATGGGATGGCTTCGCTCGCTTCTTTTAAGTTATACCCATTTCATATTACTTATTTGATACCAAGCTGGTGAAAACCTCAGTCTGTGATCTTCACTTGTTTAATACACTAACCTGCATGGTGGCAGCACCGGCTTCCTGTGTCACATGACATTTTCAGCCAATGAACAAAGCAGGTTTTGTTTGTCCCCCCAGTGTATTCACCTGCATCAGTTGGATACCAAGTGGAAGTAATCCATAGTGCCACTTACAGGCAACATGCTACATCTAAGTCATGCTTGACCTGTGGAAGGGCAGAGGGAGCAGGACTTGCTCATACTGTCACATTGAAAGGAGAAATCATGGGACTGTAGATTGTGCAGACAAATATACATTGTTTACGCTTGAATGAAAATGTTTTTCATATGGAATTTGAATATTAATTTGCATTTAATTCAAGCCAGTAATTATGAATTTACACAAAATTGTCTGAAGGGACATCCATGTAACAAGTCACAAGTGGTCCTTTATGGCAGATAATCACTAAGCAAGGCAAGATTAACCCTTTCGACCTTGATTTAAGATTGAGTCAACAGCTTGGCCTTGGCATGGGTTGGGTATGCGTTGGGTACTAAGTGCCCAACCCATGCCAATGAAAGGTGTTGACCTAGGGCATGTGATCTTGATAGGTGTCATCTGCAATTCTCAGTCAAACTGTTTTTCATGACTGTTGAAATTAGACGAAAACACTTGAGTGGACAACATTTGACCACAAGCCAGTTTAAGAGGAAAAGGGTTGAACTAAAAATCAACAGACTGGTGTGGGAACTGGGTGTGATCTTTTGTGACATGTAGACAGAGGTGCAGAGTGGCATTTTGGACAGGTTTGACTGAGGACAGGCCCATCCATCCCAGAATAGAATTACATGTGCCGTATTCATCTTAATTAGTGCACAGTGCACTATAAAAAAAATCATCCACAAAAGCTGAACAAAATGTAGATCCTAAGTGAAACAATAAATTCTAACACTCGTTTGAAAACTATGGGATGTTTTGGAGGTTCTTTCTCTGAAAACAAGGGTGTGTGCTTATTAGGGAGTGTGCACTTATTGAGATGAATACGGTAATTAAACAGGTGTTTTAAATTTGAATATCTCCCTCTCCCAATCATTCTTGCTACAGCTTCTACAAAAATTTGAAACTCTGCTCAGGTGGACATTGGTGCATAAGGATTTCCTCAAAACATAATGAAACAAGAAGACTGTGACATCCCTGTGCTCAGCTGACCTTAGATGCACAGACTGAAGTGGTCCAATGACCTTCAGAGTATAATCAAGGTCACCTTTGTTAGAGACCATCATCACTGTTTACAAAATATGTCTTCACTCTCACAGCTCAGTAGTCATCATTTTTAAATGAAAAGTGACAGGATCCACTACATGTATTATGACCACGATATAAGTTATTATTTCAGACTGACATTTCAAGGTAGCTCGCACTCAAAATTAACTACATCAAAAGAAACCCCATGGGTGTAGGATCCACCACCTGATTTTTCCGAATTGTGATAATACAATAAAAAATTTTTAAATGCCTACAGTACCAAGCCGTGATATTGAGTCCAGGAACATGCACCCAGTTTCAACACAATCCAGCATACAGTTTGGGAGAAGTGAAAAGGCAAATAAATTGTTAAAAAAAAAAGATGGCAAAAGAATTGCAGTGACACCTGTTGAATAAAGGTCTTGGGGTCCCTAAAAGTGTCCCTATGCAATTTCAAAGTAATTGGCCCCGCAGTTTACGAGATTTTACCAAAATAACGAACAAAAAAAAATAACAAACATTAAGTCACTGGAGCATGACCACTTACACAAACTTGGTAGAGATTTACCCAAGGTACATCATGACAAAGTTTGAAGTGGATCTTGTCAACACTTTACAGAAGTACAAAATTTAATTATGGACAGATGATGAATGAATGATGGACACTGGGCTATTCTTATAAGTTCAGCTGACTGACAAGTCAGCAGAGCAAACTTCATACTCTGTTCAATTCCTGTGTGAACTTTTCACTTACTGCACAGATAAATCTCTAGGCAATCATCATGAATTTTCACTACAACAGTTGCCGCTTATAGGATTATTAAATTTTGGAATTGAAAGCGAAGAAGCCAAGCAGCAGAATCTAGGCACAGACAGGTGAATACTCCAATTTGTTTTTTTTTTTTTTGCATGTCACCTGAGTGACTGTTCCGTGCTGCATGGGCAAATAGAATCCCATGCCACCATGCCCTACGGGTATAAAAGTAAACCGTTCTGTCGTTTGACTGACACATTCTTGCTCAGGTCTACCTCTCGGTGATCTCGGGCACACACAGTATCATAACATTATACCAGTTGTCAAAACTGTGTCTGAGAAACTTGACACAAATGACTACGTTGACAGTCGTTAAATGCTGATATGTCTTCGTGTATTCTCCCCGTGGACTACGACGGCCGAGGCAGTGAGCTTCCTTTGTGTGTAGTGCCAATGAAGCACAGAGTGGGCGCAGAAGCTTTTGATTTTTACTATGTTAAATATTCTCATGGGTCTATTACCTGCTTTTCAAAATCAAAATATTTTGTTCAACAAAACAGAAACTTGTTGGGATTATTGCCATAATACCATGGAAGTATCAGTCAGCTGTCACAGTTTTTTGCCTCATAACATAACCATTCTAAAAAGTGAAAATGTGCACAGTTCATATTTTTGGTTTTGGAAAGAGAATGAGCCTATATATATATATATATGCATGTATGCATAACTTTTAAAACTTTGCAACTGCTGAATAAACCAGTCTTTTTATTACCAACCTATCTGTAACATTAATGTGTAGACACAAACCTGCAAATAACAACCTACTGGTGCAATTCAATTCCACAATGTTTATACTGGATAATGGTCTAAGTGGCTAAAATTATATCTTCCTAGTTGTTCTTATCATTGTTTGCTTTGTAATTAAGAAGATTTAATATCACGGATAAGAATGCTTTTGGGGGGGGGGGAAACTCTAAAATGAGCAGGAAAACACAGAAATTTAAGTATCTAACAAAGTTAGTACTACATGTAGTATATTTACACAAATAACTCTGAAAATCCCCTGATCAGCTGATGATTCCCATCCCTGTAATATTTCATATTGAAGCAACCACACATACACACATATCAGGAAAAAACATACATACAAACAAACACACACACATGTAAGATGCCATCTTAGTCACATCGTTATAACAATATTACAATTATCTGCTTAAACATTTTCAAGTACAGATTCCACAGTATAATTTGCATGATGGTTTCATCATTGTTAATGACTGCACAAATCTCAGCTTATTGTGACTACTCCAAAGGCCAACAAGGAAATAGACAGCATCAGTTCCAGTTCATCACGTTTATTTAGGCAAATTAATCCAATAATGAGAATCATATTCCCAGTTGCAGATGTCACACTTGCTGTGATACATCTGATATACCATTAAAATTCATTGTTTTGGTGGAATCTGGTCATCAATGGCTAATCAGTTTAACTGTTTATCAGTGACATGGGTCCCATGGGGAATTGCATAGGCATAAAGTACACATGACTCTTTCTGAGTTTTAAGGGGATCTCACCAGCATGCGGTTGATCCAGTAAAAAGCTTTTTGACATTAATGTGCACACATATATCAGAACTTGATAACTGGTCAAAGAACTAGCTGGCTATGCAGCAATTACAACTTAAGTATTATCACTTTCAATACATTCTGAATATTACGCATCATGTTCTTTCTAACAACGCATGCCTGGTTTACTCTGTTTCTATATGTCTTATGCTTTACACAGTGAACTTTGTGAAGACTGACTGATTCTCCAGAGGCTTAGCTCCCTGGGGATGGGGGAGATACTCCCAGTATTGCCCATGCACAGAAGGTATGGGCCACTCTGAAGGTCCCCTTTTTCAGCACAAATTGCCCAACATCGGTCCTGAATTTTACCAAAAAATCCCCCAGACAATGGTCATTTTCCTCATTAATGGGCTAAAATTTAAACAAATTTCCCTAATCAAGATCAAAATTTTCTTCGTACAGCACTTTTCATGTTAATTTTTAGCAATATTTTCTACTATTTTAATTAAAAATTCTCTAACAAAGGTATTATTTTAGAGCAAAAAGTGCCCTAAAGAAGGGTGGGTTAAAGAGGTAGCTGGTATTAAAAAGGAACCTGGTCCATCATAAGATGCATCCCTGACAAAAACTTTGTAAAGACGCGGTCAACATTTTTTGAGATATTGTGGTACGGTCATCACGGATCATGCCACTCAGACAGCCTTCAAACAAATACGTTAAAAGTTTCATAAAAAGGTAAAAATTAATCAGAAGAATCTGGTTTTTAAATAGGAACCTGGTCCATCATAAGATACATCTCTGATAAAAATTTGGTAACGCTGTGGTCAATATTTTTTGATTTTTTGAGATATCGCAGTAACATCGTCTGGGTTGACACCAGTCATACGGCCTTCAAATAGATACATTAAAAGTTTCATAAACAATTTCAAAATAATCAGACAAAGCTGGTTTTCAATAAGAGCCTGGTCCATCATAAGGTCCTTCTGTTACAAAAATTAGGTACAGCTACAGTGAATATTTTTTGAGATATCCTGGTATCCAACTAGACTGATGGACAGATGGATGACACGGGACGACCATACCCTCTGACACTTTATGTGTGCAGTGTAAAAAAATAACAATATACTGTCCAACCTTATTCAGAAAATAAAATAATCACATACCCCAAACTGTTTAAAGTACATGTACTGCTTCATTTCTATAAAAGTATAATGGCACATAAATCTTGAAGGGAAATTACAAACGGAGGTCATGCATTGTAACGAGGAGAACATATATGTATATGTACATATGTACAAATATACATACACATATATACAGATACATATACTGTATACATATATATATATATATATATATATATATATATATATATATATATATATATATATATATGTATATATATATGTATGTATATATATATATGTGTATATATATATATGTGTGTGTGTGTATGTATATATATATATATATATATATATATATATATATATATATATATATATATATATATATATATATATATATATATATATATAGATATATAATATATATATATATATATAAAGAGAGTTGGCAGGCAGCAGAAGAGAAGCGTGGGGCCAGTCAGTATTGGGATTTATCAGACAGTGTTACTCCTGGGTGTCATTTGGATCCCATTATATAGGTACCAGGGATGCCTAATTGCATGAGGTATTGACCTCAAAACAAATTAGGCCAGCATATATCACATGCACCTGATCATATCACAATTGAGCAGCCATAAAATTGATAATGATTGCCATCCTATGGCCATGTCAACATTTGTATTTGGATACGATAAAAATCAATCTGACTTTGCCAAATAGATCACAAAATGTTCCTTTTATATCAAAATGAAACTTGAAAAATGTCACATATTGAGTTAAATGTTATGATTTTTGACAGTAAAACAAACATGTGCGCATGAAATCATCATCCGCTGAAAATCATCCACGTCTCTGCACTAAGTTCCATAAACATACAGCAGCCCAGCTTCCTCCATATGAATCAATGTATAAAAATATGCTTACACATCGTACATCTTTTGCCTGGAGAGATCAATGACGGAGCGGTCATTGACATTTGACATCATTTTCATGAGTGCACAAAAGTACACAATGCTCTGCTGTCATGTCAATACAAACGTAGATGAATTTAAGTCCATTGTGTGGTACACTCCATCTTATTATGTGACCATCTCAACGGTGTCATTAGCAGAATTTTCACTTGCTCCACAATCCCACAAAACATCATGACACACCTAAAATCACTCTCTGACCCATATTTTATATGACACTGTATGCCTGTAGATGGCACCACCGATATCAAACTCAACCTAGATTTTCTTCACTTCATAAAGTCCTGAAAGTTACATTCCATTGGGTCTAACTTGAAAACTGTGGACTGTATCACATTCAACGGCAAAACATTCACAGACAGACAGTCAGATGGACACAAGGAGAGACCCACGTGATCACATCAGGTCTGTGTGACCTGTATTTTCTGCAGAGCTAAAAAATGGTGATTTTTCAACACCCTGAGACTCCAACCCTGCCAACTTAGGCGGGAGATCTCCCACATTCTTATCATGAAAATCAATCAAATTTTCAACCTCCCGCCTGATTGACGGTGCTCCCCACAGTAAATGAATGGGGCTCCCACTGAGAGCAGCTGTTTTCATAATTGCCTCCCAGTTTACTGGAATCTGCAGGTTGCAGTCTCTGTGCACCGCGGTTTTGCACAACCGGACCAAGTTTAACCCAGTCGTAGCTTCATACCTTTGATCTAATTACATGTAAGACCTTACAGTATGGTACGAAGCCCAAGGCAAATGCCTTTACTGCCTTTGCCAAACGGAGAATGAGTTGTCTCCTTTGTTAATTCTGGTCTGGAACAAATTTTCCACTTCAGTCAATACAGACCAGATAACTCGACCAGTTTTCTTTCGACGATTGCCCGGCACTGTTCAACTGATCCGTTCCCTGATTGTGAAAGCACCCACCAGGTAGACACGGCATATTGGCCTATTTGTGTTGCCTTATTTAAGTGGACAAGTCGTCCGAGCAGTTCGGCCACGATCACAATCATGCCGCACACCAGTGGCAACCTCCATCAAAACGTCCAATGTGACTTAGGAAATGTATAAGGAAGCTGACAACTGATACAATGTAATACTATTTATATACAAATTTTGAATACAGGACATTCATTTTGGCTGCAGTGCTGCATTGGCCCAATGTCACTCAACAAGGACTACCCATATGTACCAACAGATCCCTGTTTCGCGCAGGGCAAAATATGTTGCTCTTGGAAAACCAGCAACATGGATAAAATTAACTGCTCAAACTAGCAACTTAGAAATAAATGAACTGTTAAAAAATGTCATGGTCCTGTTCTCAAGACATATAGTGTGTGAGTGAGTTTTACATATAAGAATTCGTTGCATGTTTGGAAGAAGTTTTTTTGGCTAATTTTCAGTATTTTAAGTGAAAATGTATTCAGCACATGTGATGTGATATTAGGCTGTCAAAGTAAGTGTGTCCAGTCTTTTCTTCATTGTTCAGTGGCAAATCCTTAGTCTGTGATGACTATTTTGTTTATGGTTAAAACTATACAGCACCATTTCCCCCCTACCCCCAGCACACTGTCTCTATTCCTGTGAAAACGAGGAAAATTATGACCCCTTCACAATACCTAAATTTGTTTTTTCATCAGCATGCTCGTAATGTTGCGGTTGACTGTCACCTCTGCCTTACAACCGGGTCAGAGATTTGGGCAGAAAATTAATATGCAAGACCTGTGTTGGTATATATGCCAACAAAATACACATGCTTCATTGACGCTGATGTCCACTGCTTTTTATTTTGTGATTTTATGGTGTATGAACATAAGCTGATCAAAACAGTTTGCAGGGGGAAAAATAGATTAGTATATGGTCACACTGACCCTGTATGGGTATTATAAATGACCCGTCAAAATTAAGGGCACAGTCAGTCCATCTACTTGTACATTAACCATAGGCAAGACCTATTAACCTTCAACAATTATTTCTAACATGTCTCCCCCAATTACAGGAGTTCAAAATCGTATGCATTAATATGGTATAATAACATAGAGAGGAGCCCAAATACTTTACATTGCTTTTGTTTCTATAACTTGTTTCCCTTTAAAATAAGTCCATAATCTTGAAAATCCTCAGAATTGCAGAGGTTAAAGTTCCCTCTCATAAATTTTCATCAAAAGTGAAGAAACTGATGTGTGACAACACTTCTATGGAGAAATACTGCCTCTGTGCTTAACCCTTTCCCGCTCAAACTGGCCAAAACCGGCTAATGGTCAAATGTCGTCTGCTTCAGTGTTTTCAACTAATTTCAACAGTTATGAAAAACAATTTGACTGAGAAATGTACATGAGACTTATCAAGATCACATGCCCCAGGTCAACAGCTTTCCTTGGCATGGGTTGGGCACTTAGTGCCCAACCCATGCTAAGGAAAGCTGTTGACTCAGTCTTAATTCAAGGGGGAAAGGGTTAAACACTGCATACATGTACTTTATTCACTGTTTTACAGTGTGTACATGTATGTGCCTCAAATATCCTGACTGCTGTCATCAAGCTTCCTAAGTTTCTGTCCCACATTTTAAGCCTCCTTTCTAGAATGTAAACAGTTCAGTTTTCAGAATTTAACTTAGCAGTGTTGGGAATAAGGAAAAATTTTCACCTGCCCACAGACTTACAATTTTATTAAGATTAGCCTTGTCCCAATTGACGTGTATGTAAAATTTGGACAAGTGCAGTGGCAACTTAACTTGTCTGTCATTCTCTTACTTGTTTCAGACAAGTGAAATGGCCTTATTTTGAACACTGTTTATTTTTATTATTATTATTATTATTATTATTATTATTATTATTATTATTATTATTATTATTATTATTATTATTATTATTATTTTTTCGTATCTAGACTTTTGAATGTATATATTTTTATGGGTGCACTTAAGAATTAAAAAGCCTATACATTTCTGTGTTAATCTACCCCCATTCAGGTGGGTAATTATAAATTTTCTGGTATATTTGTGCTAAATACATGGATTGTTTTATAAAATATCAGATTGAAGAATCCTTTTTTCATTCAAATGCAATTAAATTTTTGGGCCAATTTTTTTTAATTGCCCTCTACATATCACGCCTGATGGCAGACAAACAACGTAAACTGACATCACCAACTGGGACCCATAATACATTGCGCATGAATACATAATGCATGCTTCAAGCACCAGTCCACAAACTTGTGCATCTGATGAGCTAATAACTCTGATTCTTAACAAAATGCACAATGCTGGACTTCCATTTAAATTGTCCCCACAGCAGATCATTGAGTACAGGCCCTATGCTTGCTTTTAATTGACACTTAACTGGATCCTAAGACTTCGTGCATTAACCTTTAAAGTGCTGATTTTAGACTGAGTCAACAGCTTTCCTTGGGGCACTTTGTGCGCATTGCACGAGGAAAGCTGTTGACTAAGACTACTTTTTGCTTTAGACTAGGCTTGCTGGTATTTGAAAGAAAGGTATCTTCATGACGAATTTGAATCTTTTAACCATTATCTGTTTAATGGTAAGGAGAAAACAACTATAGCCATGATTAGCTCTTTAAGGGTGAATTCTCTAGTCAGCTTCCTTAAGGACCTGTTGATCTAGCCTGACCTGACCTGATCTGACCTGACCTTGCCTTGTCCTCTAATTAACAGTTTCTTTACTTTAATTCAGGCAAGCTATGTTTCCAAAAAATAATACAGCTACATATCCCTGCATACAATGTGACACTTGTCAGCTAATCTATGCATTCATGCAAACAATATGTATATATATATATATATATATATATATATATATATATATATATATATATATATATATATATGTATATTATTATATATATATATATATTTCAATTCCAGCTCCGACTCTCACCTTTGTGCTTGCAAGGAATATTTTGCACAAAATTAATTGTTTCCTCCCATTGATAGGTAAATTTTCAACAACAGGCATTGGCCAACCATCAAGGCCGTAGTCATGGTCATAGCATGTGTGTTAGCATCACCGATGATGGGGGCACACAAGCAGGACATAATAAAGTGTAGGCATGCTGGGAAGGGTACAGTGACAGTGCCCCAGCAGGGCAGGAAGCCATGGTAGCGAATCTAATAGTAATATGCGACCATGGGCAATCCTCAGAATGACCATGCGAAATACAGCAATTTTCAGTCAAATCAAAGATTTTGCTTCCTTTTTCTGCAAAAGTTAATGTAAAGAACAAGCTAACAAAATCCATTTCCAAGCCTCTCGTGGGCTGGCGTGATGATCACGCACATGACCGATGACATTAAGTTACCCCCTGCACCTGTTGATTGGTAGGTCATGCCACCCTCACCCAGTTCAACATCCCTTGTCTTGTTGCGGGGTCACAGTTCACCCACTCTGTACTTGTCATTCTTGCTGGGGATCCATGAAATGTAACCCCTTGTATCCAGGCATGGGTATTGCGTTAGTTATTTCTCCAATTTTGTGATGTCTCTTCACAGTGGACTGGAGCCTTGCAGCTGCACACAGGCATTTTGACAGCATGGAAATGACCAGTCCAGGGCTGTCCAGTTGAAAATCTCTGTTGCAAATTTCTCTTAACTTGTAGCAGTTTTTCTAGTTCTTTGCATAAGAAACACTTATTTTTGAGAAAATCTGTAGCAATTTTGAAGAGCTTTGTAGCAAAATTTTGCTACAATGCTCCAGTTGGACAGCCCTGCCAGTCATGCATGCATGTAATAAAGACAGAATCCTGCACAGCCACTAATATACATGTACACATATGTGTCCACTTCACAAGCTTCAGTAATGGCCCCTTCAGAATATGTCCCACCTATTCTGGATTAAGTATTGTAAAATCAAGTTGAGTGATCCTGGTGATGAAATCAGGCACTAGATATTTTGCAACACTGGTGTTACAATGCTGTAAAATACATAAATTGTATTATAATAATGTTGCAGTTTTCTTGTATGATGTCTATATATTCATGCACCATATTAACCATTTTGGACTGCCCCTGCCCCATAGAGTGCCCCTCCCACTTTTCTGATCTTTAAAATGCTAAAATAATGCAACTATCTCAGATTTGGACCATTAGTTATGGAAAAGCAGTGTTATGATATTCAAAATTTATGCCCAAATTTGAATCACACTGAAAATTTCTTTTAAAATTACTCGAGGTGTGTAATCAAATATATACAATTAATTCCTGTCTTTCACATTTGTTTGAATTATGAAGCAGCCTAAGATTTGTCATCTTGCTGAGGAAAACACTGATTGATTCATTTTCTATACATGTATTTCAATATATCCTCCTCCTCCTCCTCCTCCTCCTCCTCCTCCTCCTCCTCCTCCTCCTCCTCATCATCATCATCATCATCCTTTTTTTCCAAACAGATGCATATCTATTTATGTAAATTGCACACAAATAAATGTAACAGCTGCATATGCCATTAAGAAACATACACGTGCAACGTAGGGGTACATTTTGTGCCTAGTCAGCAGAGAATATAAGTTAAGATTCTATTGGATTATAAAATTACTATGACAGTACATTTGATCCTGCCACGAGAGTATCCCTGTGCTTGAAATTAATGATATTATAAACACAGTAATGTACTTACTGACCCAAGAGATTGCGCTTCCTAAACCCAAGCCTTATCTTATTACTCGATGGGATTTACTCCAGCATTACGATACTGTATACTCCCTGATGGACCAAACTGAAATAGAGGAGAACCAATATCAGGGTACCTACTAATTTAGTACCAGGAGATTAGACTATAAAATCACATGACCACTTTTCTTTCAGATATATACAGGTAATAAAGCAGTGATTCCAGGAGTCCCTGGTCTGCGGGAAAATAATCAATGGAATTTATTCAAAATGTGATTTATGTGACAAATCTAAGTGACCCAGGTGGGTAGATTAGTGGGCTTCCCAAGAAGGTTTCAAAGTAGCAGGTCTGGCCTGATCCCTCTGGGCATCTTATTGATAATTTACTCTCGCAGTACTAGATGCACACTGATCAGTGAAGCCATGCTTTGGTGTTGATGCATCGTGGAGTGCTGCCAATTGCAAGGGTGTATCAAAACAGCGTAAGTCTTACTCCACTGTTAACCCTATTATTTTGTGTGTTTGTGTTTTGTTTTTCTTTTAATTATTTAATGAGAAAAATGATTTTTATCTCTGTTTACTTAAGTTTGAGCTTTTTTTAAAAAAAAAAAAATCTTTTATGGGAAAAATGCATACTATCCCTGTTCACTAAACAAATTTCAATTGAAAAATATTTTGGAGAGCATCTGCCTTAAATTTTTCCTATCTACATCAGGAATTAAACACACTAATTTAGAATTAAGAATAAATTTCCATCTGCCTGTACTAAGTATTCTTTATCTCCAAAATATTAGTAATATCCCACATCCCCACACATGCAGTGACCCGTATCTCGCCAGGCAAGACTATAATTGGTTACCAAGACAACCAGGTATGCAGTTGTGGCGGGAAATTAATATGCATGCCTTGTATTGATTAAAATTTAAACATATCTTTTGTATTTTTACAATAAATTGCACGAGTAAGGAGATCTGATTCCCCTGTACAGAGAAGATATAATTTCCCTCAAGGACCGCCTGAGGTAGGAGGAGTACGATGTCTTTGTTGTGGGTGTGACCTTAAAGACCAGACAGTCGGATCTTATTTCCAGACAGCTGATTGAATTCTGTGCAGAATTTGCATTCATTGGGTAGTCATATGATGACTTATTTCTATCATGGGACAATACATGCAAGTTCAGCTTATGCTTCTGATCATGAATATAATGACCTACCGGTCTTAAGATCCCCTCTGCCTTTGTACATATCCCACATAATTATCAAGCCCATAATAGAGACGTACCATAACAGAACGTATAGCTTCTGTGTCGAATGATCAAGTTTATTAGACATCCGAGGACAAAATGTTTTGTCGAAGCTACTAATCACTGAAGGCGATTACTAATACTTCGGCAAAACATTTTCTCCAAGAATGTCTAACAAACTTTATTGTTCTCCACTGAAGCTACATTCTATTTTTATTGCCATATACCCCATAATTTGTTGGGGAAACTAGCCCAAATACTAGAAAAAGGGTACCTTCTCAACTCAACTTGATCATGTGCGCAGCACACGCAGTAGTGCGTATGAATATCTAATCCTACTTTACAGTAATTCGGTCCTTAGCCATGAGGAAAACGAACTAATAAATTTAATGTTGCGTCTAGTGACTGCCATATTCTAACAATTTCCCACACATTCATATTAATATTAAAGAAAATAGTCAGACTGATGTAAATTTCAGATTGTCATGTCATGATGCCTAACAAACAATGAAAAAAAACAACCCAGTCTGTGGAGTATGGATTGAAGATGAGACATATGAGTGATGCAGCAAAGTAGTAACCTACACATGCCTAACAAATAATTTTAACTAGACCTAGACACAGGAGCTACATAGAATGCACCAGCACAAGGTAATTATAGTTAACGTGGGAATAATGTATGGCACTGAATGCCAACTGACTGTCACCTTTTGAGACACATGGAGCATTCAAAGACTGGAAAATAACTCATCCTCACACTGGTATTCTGCTCAGACTTAAAATTTGCCAGTGATTTAGCCTGCCTCTTTCAGTCTGAAGGGAATTCCTTGTGAGTCTAAGCATCAAACTTGAACGTGCGTTTGCCAAAATTTGTTTTAACTTTTGGAAGGACCAAACCATGAGCACAGTGACTGCAGGAGTAGAATAGGAACGGCTCTGATCATTGAATATAATTGTTTCATCATTGAATATATTTGCTTCATTGTTGAATATAATTGCTACATTATTGAATATAAATGCCACTTTAAACAAAGATTGCACTTGCATATAACATCAGGTGTTTGCTAGTAATTTTTAATGGCAAAAAGTTGCATAACTGATATATCAGCAAAATTGTCCGACTGCATAAAGCAACACTTTACCTTTATATTAATATCACGAGAACAGCAGCATAAGGTCCCTGTGTGTATTTAGCTCTTTCATTGCCAACTACGAATTCAGTCCACGTACTTAAGAAAAACTTCTCTGAATTTTCAAATGGCTACCATTTTAATATTCTTTGTAAAAAGGCCTTTCATCCAAGTACTAGCTAGCATGCCCATAGTCCCATAGAATATAATGGTCTAAGTCAACAGCTTTCTTCAGCACGCTTTGGGTGCATTGCACACAAAGAGCCCCAGGAAAGCTGTTGACTCAGTCCAAAACTTCGCACTGAAAGAGTTAACTAAGACAAAAGTTCAACTTAGCAGCAATGGTCACGTATCCTGTGACCATGTATATAATTCCCACTAGTTACAGGTTGCAGCATTGACCAGCTCAGTTTCGTGTCCTTGGAAATATCACACAGCAGGGATTTAACCAGAAATGTGTCCTATACACAGCTGACCTCGCCTATCATTATATTTATATGGCCACTTGTAACAGGGATCTCATATCAAAACATATACGAAATGAACAAAAGTAAAATACATGTATCATACAAATATACATGGGACTGCATGGTGTTTAACAAACCTTGACTGGGACTCTGCGCATTGTGGTTGAGGCTAATGTAAATCTTTCTTAATTTTAATTTGATGCTGTTTCTCACTTCTTTAATACCTGTTTGGAATTGACTGTCTCACCAAGGAGGGTAGAGCTCTACCCTCCTTGGTCTCACTAAGAGAACTGGAGGGGGGGGGGGGTGTGTGTGTGCACAATAGTCGTTTCCACTCAATCAAGGGTGTTGTACAGACACACAGACTGAGACACAAACAAATAATATGCCAGGTGCACACTTTCATACACATATATGCTTTTAGTGCCAAATTTTGAACTGAGTCAACAGCTTTTCTTGGTGCGCATTGGGCGTGATGCGTGCGGAGAAAAGCTGTTGACCTGGGGTATTCTCTACTGAACTATAAGCATACTGGTACTTGCGTGAAAGGTCTTTCTACGAGGAATACGCATCATCTGGGATCCTAGAGATAATTCAGACTAGTTTGACTTAAGTAGATCAACTTAAGACATGATTGGCACTGAAAGCGCTAATAATCCTGTAAAGTTTCATGACTGTAGGCCAAATTGTTTTGGAGATACATGTATTCACAACACAAGTTTCATGTTGGATATGGGGTAGACAATGGCCATTTCCAATAAATCAAGGGTGTTGTGTAAAAAGTTTCATAACTTACTGTAACACAAGTTTCAAGTTGGAAGCAGGCCAAATGAACAGACAGATGAATGGATCAGCAGACAAATGCAAATCTATATGCCCCCCACCAAAGTGGTTGGGGCATAAGAAACATGAACCACCCCTATTGTACACAGATACATGTACATGTATATTCATCCATGTTACTCCACCAGTACTGAAATAAGAAATAAAGTGGTCTTTGAAATTTTAAGTTTCTTTGATTTGCTAATTGATAATCAGCTTTACATTTCTGTGATATATTTCCTGCTGTTACATTGCATTAAAGGACATCAAACCCACAACTATAATTATCACAGAAGAATTACACAGAGTTTAAACACAGATATTTGTGTACATACCTTTGGACAGAAAGTCCAAATTAATTGATACATACTCTTTACCATGTTTACCACATTGCTCCACAATCAAAAAACAAGAGGGCTGTGTGAACAGCCCATGCTCAGCTGATCTTGACATTCATCACACTTGCAGCTCCAGGAACTTGGGAAAGGATCAAGGTCATCCATGGTCTGAGTAAGTCTGACCATTATAAAAGAACACTAACATGTGCAACATCAAGGTTCAAGTAGTTCTCAAGTTATAATGAAGAGTAAAATTCGTGTATGTTGCACTGTGACCCCAGAAATGAGGTCAAAGTCATTCATGTACTGTCTGAGCATGACCTTCATACAAAAATATTAACATGTGCAGCATCACAGTACTAACTGAAAACAGATCTCAAGTTATCAAGTAAACGGTAAATTTTGTGTCAGTAGTCCTGTGAATTAGCACTAGAATACCCATTGACTTACATGGTAATCAATAGGAAAGCTGCATTGATCGATAAGTACCCGAGTTGAAAATACTTAAAAATCAGGAATCTAAAGCAGTGCCACCTAGTAAACAACTTTGTTTGATCCTTCCACAAGAATATATCCATCACATTTCACTTTAATTTGAGTGACAGTTCTGAGAACAAGTGAAAAATAACAAAACATACAAAAAATTCATAAAAAAAAAATTAGAAAAAATTGCAGTGCCACCTGGTGAACAAATTGGGAACTATGTGTCCCTGGGAGTGTCTATAGAGGATATCAAAACAACTGGGTGAGCAGTTTCAGAGGTGAAGAGTTTTTAAGGTTTGCCCCCTAAAAACGAAAAAACTTCAAAAAAATTTCAAAAATCAATAGAGCGTGACCATTTGAACAAACTTGGTAGAAATCCACCCAAGGCACATCCCCACCAAGTTTGAAGTAAATCTGGCCAAAATTAATTAAGTTATAACCATTACAAGAAATTCCCATCTTAAAACTTTCCTATTAAAACTTTTGTAAAGATTTTTGGAAAAAAAAATCATAAAAAAAACAAAATTCACTGGAACATGACCATTGGAACAAACTTGGTAGACACCCACCCAAGGTACATCCCCACCAAGTTTGAAGTTAATCTGGATGACAGTTTTGGAGAAGAAGTCGCAAATGTGAATTAGCACTAGAATACTCATTGACTTCCATAGTAATCAATAGGAAAGCTGCATTAACCGATAAGTACCCGAATGGAAAAAATCGTTAAAAATCAGGAATCTGCAGCATTCCCACATAGTGAACAACTTTGTTTGACCCTTCTACGAGGAACATATCCACCACGTTTCAGCTTAATCTGAGTAATGGTTCTGGAGAAGAAGTTGAAAATAGCTAGAACACACAAAAATTTATAAAAAAAATAGTAAAAAATTGCAGCGCCACCTGGTCAACAAATTAAGAACACGGAGTCCCTAGGTGTCTTCCCGTGTGATATCAGAGTGATTGAGTATGCGGTTTTGGAGAAAAAGATTTTTCAAGATTTGTCCAAAAAAAGAACAAAAAAATTCATTAAAAATCCAAAAATCACTGGAGCATGACCATTTGAACAAACCTGGTACACACCCACCCGAGGTACATTGCCACCAAGTTTGAAGTTAATCTGGATGACGGTTTTGGAGAAGAAGTCCAAAATGTGAATTAGCATTAGAATGCTCATTGACTTCCATAGTAATCAATAGGAAAGCTGCATTGACCGATAAGTACCCTAATTGAAAAAAACGTTGAAAATCAGGAATCTGCAGCATTCTCACATAGTGAACATTTGACCCTTCTACAAGGAACATATCCACCATGTTTCAGCTTAATCTGAGTGACGGTTCTGGAGAAGAAGTCGAAAATAGCTATAGCACACAAAAATTCATAAAAAAATAGAAAAAAATTGCAGCGCCACTTGGTGAACAAATTAAGAACTAGGTGTCCCAGGGAGTGTTTCTGTGTGATATCAAAGTAATAGGGTGAGCGATTTCAGAGAAGAAGATTTTTTAAGATTTGCCCAAAAAAGAACAAAAAAATTCATTAAAAATCCAAAAATCAATGGACCGTGACCATTTGAACAAACTTGGTAGACACCTACCCAAGGCACATCCCCACCAAGTTTGAAGTGGATCTGGCTGACGGTTTCAGAGAAGAAGTCGAAAATGTAAATTGTTGACGGACGACGGATGGACGGACGGACGGACGGACGGACGGATGGACGGACGGACGACGGACGACGGACGGAGGACCATAAGATAAGCTCAGCTGACTGACAAGTCAGCTGAGCTAAAAAATCTGTTGTCGTTTCTAAGTTGTCTTGTTACAATTTTTCCTCATGGATGGTTCAACATTTTATCTTTTCCAAAGGAGTAAATTTTAACAGAGATCTTTGTGAGTACTCCCTTGCCTTTCCCTTCCCTCCCCTCCCTTTCCGTCCCTTCCCTTTCAAAGAAAGAGTACATACTCTTGACCATGCTCCACAATTAAAAACATCTTTTGTTGTTTCTAAGTCCTCTTGTGACAATTTTCCTCATGGATGTTCAACATTTTCATCTTTTCCAAACGAGTAAATTTTAACACAGATCTTGTGAGAGCTCCATTCCCTTCCCCTCCCCTACCATCCCTTCCCTTCCCCTCCCCTACCATCCCTTCCCTTCCCTTCTCTTCTCTTCCTTTCCCTTCTACAGACTTTACTTTGAATGCTTAAAATTGATGACTTCCGTGTTTGGTTCACAATGGGGACAAAAAAAAAAAAAATAAATAAAAATAACGAAAAATATGGCCTACTTTTGCTTTTTATTTCAGAGTTAATGCATTATTTGATGAAAAATACACATTGTTTGTAATATTATTTGATCAATTTATTGCTTTTGTTCACAGTGTATGCCTCTTATGTCATCTCCCTGGTGCACTGGTTGTCTCCTTATGAACACAATTAAAGCATTGAACCATTCAGCAGTAGAAGAAATTAACAGCGTTGGTGATGCCCTATAAAAACCCTTGGCTGCGGCTCTCTCCCTTCCAGGCTGAGTTAGCATGGCGACACTGATCACGGCTGCGCTCATATGCAATTCCATGTGAGTATTCCAAAAGAGTGACCCACACATGAAGTTTGACAGGAGAAGCTCTTTCCATTCTTGAGTTGACACGGTGACACTGACTGGATCAAGCAATTGACATACAATTGTACATAATTGACCCCTGTGACCTTCAAACGAGGTCAGGATCACTCCCATGCAATTCTGTCTGAGAACTCCACCTATAAGAGGAACGCGTATACTACATGTACACGACAAAATTGCTTGCATGTTTGTTCTTTCCATTCTAATGTTATCGCAGTGACACATTAACACGACAAGAAATAGACATGTCCAACACCTGTGAGATGAAAACAAGGTCAAGATCACTCATGTGCAATCCTGTCTCAGTGCTCTATAAATGACATCCCTTATGTTTCAAATATATGTTAAAACATTTTCTTATGATCATTCTGTGTTCGTGTTGTTTATTTTTTTGAGAAAGTACTTTTGACCATGCTAAATACATGGATCTGCCCTGATGCAGGTGGCTCCCTCTTTTGCTCAATAGGTATTAGAGTAAGACCGCATTTAAATATGAATGCATCTTATTGAAATTGACAACATTGATCCTTGCAACAAGGTCAAGGTTACTCATATGCAACCCTGTCTAAGCACTCTGTGAGAAGGACTCAAACACCAAGTATTGATTGGGGGTAAGTCTTTTCAGTCTTAAGTTATCATTAACATCAATTGCGCATGGCCACGGCAATATTATGATGACAATCCCCCATTTCAGCCAAGCACATGGCCAAAGGGTAAAGAAAAAATTAGCCAAAACCCCAGTTTTCTTACTTTACTTGTTGCAAAAAATGTATTAGCAAAGAAAGAAGTGATTATTAAAGTAACTTTACCCCAGCCTTTTTGTTATATAGATGAGTTAAAACCATGTTTAACTGGCAAGCACAGAATATTCTTTTGCTTTTCTAAATGTCAGAGATATCAGTGACACCTAGAAAGATCTCCAGCTTCCACTGGTTCTCCATGCTGGATATAAAAGGTGAAAGAAGGCGGAAGATGCAACTTACACCAGATATAAAAACAAGCAAACAATAAAAAAAAAAAAAAAAAAAAAACTAGAAAAGTGCCCCCACATGTCATTGCCCCCATCAGCATTGGAAAGAGTAGCATGTGATTGGTGTAAGACTTAGAACATATTATGAAATCTTCATGTGGATAATAATTATATACACATAACTTTTTATATATTGATTGATAAATCTATCAAAATTTCATGGCTAAACCTGAAATACTTCATGAGCTACACTTAGCATAGGTTTGAAAAGAACCAATATTCACTTTCCTGGAATTGTCATTTTCAGTGAGTTAATTAATGATATCAACAAAGGATAATTAAGCCAAGAGACAAACAAAATCCAAGGGGCACATCTTCACATATTGATAAATGCTCCGATCAAGTTTTATAACTGTACTTCAAATATTTAGTGAAATACACAACACAAGTTTGACATAAGTCAACTTTTCATTGAATTGACATTTTCACAAATTTAATTAAGGAAAAATGAACAGAGATTAATTCACACAAGAAACAAAAAAACCCAGGAGCACATCTTTATATATTGATTGATTATTCTATAACGTTCCATAGCTGTATATAAAAAACTTCTTGAGATATGCATGATACTAATCTGACAGCCTAACATCAAATCAACATTTTCATTAATTATTGATTAAGTAAAATATAATAATGAATCCAAGAGGCAAACAAAACCCCAGGTGCACATCTATATATGTTGATTTATGTTTCTACCAAGTTTCATAGGTGTACCTCAAATACTTTTTGAGATACACCAGATGCAAATGTGATGTCTAACGTCGAATTAAGATTTTTCCTAGGTTAATTAATGATTAATTAACACAAGATAGTTAGTCCAAGAGAGAAATAGAACCTGAGGTGCACAACCTCATATAGTAAAACCTCTCTAACCAAACACCTCTGTATACCGAACACCTCTCTATACTGAGCACCATTTCTTGGTCCCAAATATATACAGTAAAACCTCTGGATGTGGGCACCTCTCCAAAGTGGGCACCTCCTTACAGTGGGCACTTTTCTTTGGTCCCGTTTTATTTTGCCTATTGATTACATTATAAAGCCACCTCTATAAAGTGGGCACCTTCCTTATCTGGGCATTGGGCACCCTAAACAGGTACCAAAAAATCTGTTCAAGTGGGCACTATTATTTTGTTCAATAAATATTTTACTTTGTAAAAGTGTAATTTTTTGCATCAGGATTTACCACCTTTAACTTTTAATTCTTCATGTGTCATTTTTCTATAAGTGCTCACCACTTAATATAATCCCCCTCTCATAGCAGAGTATAGTACCTGTATTATAGGCCAGCACCAACAAAGCATCAAAGCATAACAGTTGTTTTAGTCCACAATAAGTTTTGACAGCTTTATGGATTAACCATACGATTAAGGTATCAAAATGGAAAGAACAATTAACTCGACTGGAAAGCAAGTTGGTGCGTGGATGAGTGTCAGCTCATTTGCTCAACCTTGCAATTTGATGCTTTGATGTGCCTGCTGGTAATCATTGAGTTGGGACCTGTTCTTCATAAGTATTCTAGCGACTTTATCTGTCTACATAGTACATGTAGTCGATATTTAATTGATTTTTTTATCAAGAAATACAAGCAAAACGTTGAAAAAATGCTTTTCTCATTTATTTCATGTGGGATTAAGATGCATGTATCTGTATACATTTATAAAGATACATGTACATTTACATGTGGAGACATGCATATGTATAGCCTCTCCCTTATCTTTGCTGCTCATCCACACAACCCAAAATGGCCGACCCTCTGTAAAGTGGGCACCTCCCTAAAGTGGGCATTTTGCTCCGGTCCCAAGGGTGCCCACTTTACAGAGGTTTTACTGTACTTCCAATGTAAGCAAACCTCCCTATACTGAACACCTCACTATACCAAACACTTTTTTCCAGTCCCAAGGGTATTTGGTTTAGGGAGGTTTTACTGTATATTGATAGATGTTTCCACAAAGTTTCATGGTTGAACATCACATACTTTTTGAGATACATGCGACACAAATGTGACAAGTCTGATGTCGAATCAACGTTTTCCCTAAGTTAATTAATGATCAATCAACACTGTATAATTAACCCATGAGACAAACAAAACCCCAGGTGCACACCTTCATATATTGATAGATGTTTCCAAAAAGTTTCATGGATGTTCCTCAAATGCTTTTTGAGATACGCCTGACACAAATGTGACAATTTTAACATTGGACTGACGGATGGACAAGGGCAAATCTATGTGCCCCCCCTGGTGGGGGCATGAAAAAAAAGGGGGGAGAGTGGGGGGGGGGGGAGGTGAGAAAATAAAAGTATCAGGTATTGTGTATACTGCCTGTCATAGTAAATTTTGTCCTCCTGGAATTCTTATTTAAGGCCACCAAAAGATATGTGAGCAACCTATTGTCATATTTTGCTTCCTGTGAGGTCCTAAGGTAAAGATATTTGTAATCTTTAAAAAGACTACAGTTACAAATGAACTTGCATAAATTTAATCATGAATCGTAATTGCTATCTTAGCCTATGAAATTAGCCATGAAAGTACATGCAAAGGTATTTTCCTCTTCCTGGATCATGATTGCAATATACCCTTCCAGTGGAGACCCTTATCAGGTAGCAAGTGGCCCCTTTCCTGTCGTACTCAAGTCGGTTATGGTTAATGACCAGGCCATACCATGTATCCTCGTCTCCTCACTTGACTTCGTTCATTATTGTTCTTGATGCTTGGTAACACAAGTCTATTATGCCGCTGAGACTAATCACAGTAATTACAGTGGTAAGGGTCCGCACAGAGATCACTTTAACCTTTAACAAATGGCTACAGCACGTAAGAGACTGGGTGACGGTGGTCATAGCTGCCTTTTCGTGGCAGAATCACTTCTGAACATGCTGAAGGAGGCCATAAATCATACTTGCCAGGTTTAACTGCGGCCACCCCTGCACTCAGCTTACTGACTTATTGAGGCTCACGACTCAGAGGGGACAAGCAGACTTAACTTATTGTGTCAGTCCATTGGCTTCTGATCATTCTTTAGGAGTTTTTTACCCCTAGCTGCCACAAATGTTTTGTGATTTGAGGGCATTTAAGTGCAGATATATAGGTATTATTCTGTCAAAAAAAAAAAAAAAAAAAAAAAAAAGCACAAAAAAATCGTCAAATTGGAAGTGTACACTTAGGTTTGTAATTTTCAAAATCATGTAACATTGTGTCCCCACTTAATTATAACATGCCTGCAGTATTTTGGTCTTTCAACAGTTTGGCTTTCACTCTCAGAATTTCTAACATTTTAAACAGTACATGCCAACATAATGGACGATGTGCAGATGGTGCCACTGGTAACTTATAATTAGGCAAGCTTATAACCAGCTAACAAAGTGGAGCCACCTGGTGGTAAACAAATCTAATCCCATGGATTCACTACCAGCTGTTCACTGAAGGTGACAAGTGATGTCACATTTAACTCACTCCAAAAGAAAGTAGTGTCACAGGCAAATTACCTCCCTAAACATCCCTATATTGTAGACTAACTGAAAACCCTGTTGCTACCACTAGCTGTGCAGATGTCCCGTACCACAGAGGCACAGCCTGATTAAAGATTTTTGGCACAGCAATAGCATGTACTGCACACTGTACCTTTCTGGTAGTTAAACTGTCCGGGATATATCGTCTGTAAACACAATGGACACTTTAATCTCATTGAAGTACTCATGCACTGTAGCCAATACATACATGTACACTGTTTCAGTTTTGTTCAAATGACAACTTTGTGCAAATGTTATAGAGGAAAAGTGGGCCTGAGAGCCAGTTAGAATTACTGCCTGTCACAAATGTAGGAGCAGGTAGATACTCTGCTATCACAATTCTTGGAACTCACCAGATATATATAGCTATGCATGTATGTAGTTCGTCATGATTGCCTCAATTTGTACAACAGTGGCACCTGCTCTAAAGACCAGCCTTACATGACACTTGAATCTACATAATATATATCTGTCACAAATTTACCTTATTTCAATACCACGTACAGCACAAGACAACTTCTGCTTGCAGTACGAGAAGCTTAACATAGCAGCTACAGCTGTACCTGTTTATCATTTCTTCCAATACAGTGCCCCCCTCCCCCCCCCCCATTGCCTGCCCAAATGCAGTCATTAAGTGGCCTTATAAGAGAACAAGGGTAAATACGGTAATGGGGATCAAGTAATAAGTTTGCTCGAGTACAATGAGAAAATTTGGAGCTCATGGCTGAGTATGGAAAACAAAGGGGCTTCCAATATGCAAGCACAACAAATAAAAATTTCCCAGCATGCTGAAGTGGAAAACCCCTTTAGACTCCTCTGAGAGGGATAGTCTCTCTAAAGTGGGGAAAAATATACTCATGTACAGGTCACACTCTCTACTTGATAACGTGGCCCTTGGTGAGAGGGGCCTTATATGAAGTCAAGCACTGTATCACAGCCTATTTGGTCAACCAAATTTGGTTGTATCACTCTCTGCCTGCAAACATGATGGTTTCGGTCCCTAGAAAAATAGTAGTCACTCTTCAGCTGGGCTACATGTGGATACCTTTAGCCTAAGACCCAAGCCCATCACAAGGGGGGTTCATCTCTTCTGGGGCTTCCTGTACACCCTAAGCTTGATTTGATTTGGTGCCTAATATATACAGATTGTGCACATTGTATTTGGACAAAAATAAGCCCAAGGAAGAATATTACCCCATTTCTAACATTTTTCCCAGACTGCACAGTTGATGTATTGCATCTATGGTACTTTATGAACGAGAGGTCTATGGGACCGATGCTCTGCATACGATGACCACCACCAAATTAATTTCCTGAAATACATTCCCTCCATGACCCTGAAACATTAGTGAAGGTCATCCACATGCTGTAAGATCAAACTTCCACGTGAAGGCACAATTGTGGTACATTTGATATCATTCCCCTAATTCTGTATGGACCTATTGAATTTAGTGTCTTATCTCTGAAGTGCTTAATGAGCTTGAAAAATAGACCAAGGTCACACAACATATTACAAAATTGGACCATTGACCATGCATTTTTGGTGCACACCTTGAGGTTCCATCTGAATTTATAATCAAAATAATGAATTGAATGTACTTTTAATACCTATGATGCTAGATATGTGTACACAAGTTCACACATAATGACCACAATAAAAAATAATTTCCTGAAATGTATTTCTTCCATGACCTGGAGAAAGTCGGTCAAGCTCATCCATATTATGCAATATGGAACATTTATAGATGATACACATTTGTGGTAAATTTGGTATTCTTAGCCTTATTATTTATCAACATACTGTATGATCATATATTTTCGCCAGGGAAAAATATTCACAAATTTTCCTGAATTGACCCTATTCTGGAATATTAAACTCGCACAAATTTTGGCAGACTAAATCTAATAAAGTCACAACACAAACACATCTTTTACATAGTACACTAATTAAAATATGAAAAGAAACTACCACACACACAAATGGGGAAGTTCTGGTAAGATTATTACTTTTCTTTGTGGTGTCAGTTTGGGAAAATAAAACTCGCTGACATTTCTTTTGAGCCTAATTCAGGAAATTTAATGCTCAGGAATATAAAAGACTGTACAGTATCAAATTTTGTGCAGAGTTTACAAATGGGATATTAACTTCTTTTGTAAAATAATGGTTGGCGTGTGAGCCAGTTTAATAACAGAAAAGAGAGTTTTCTATTTTGTGGTAAATTTGAGAAATTATCATTTTGAAGTTTTGCAAAAAGAACATTTCTTTTTTGATAACATCGGCTGCAATTTCACAAAAAGTGAAAACATCTTCTATTTCATTATTGTTACATTGTGAGTGAATTCTGTGATACAAGGTAAATGTAGCTTGTCTGATAAACAAACTATAGGAACTTAGAATTGCACAAAGCCAGGGAATATTTAATGGGACAGTGTACAAATGATGCCCCTTGACTTTGGAGTACAAGAAAAATTGCAACCATGAGGGGTGGGCTGTTAACCTTCCACTTTGCGTCGGGCTGACAGCCCATCCCCTAGGTTCATAATTCTTCCTGTCACCCAGAGCCAAGGGCATCATTTGTTTTTGTTATACCATAGAACAATAAACTACATGTACTAAATTTCCCAATAAGAAATTTTAACAATATAAAGCAAACATAAAAGACATCTTGGAAGCACATTCTATACATGTCAACATGTATAATGTATGTACATTGGCCTGAAGTTTCCATGCCGATCAAAACTGCAGCGCCATCTGGAGGGTTGTTGAGGGAGACAGTACTTTGACAGTGAGAGACAAGAAACAAGAGACCCATGGGCCTGCTACTCTGCTGGCACCATGGCTATATTGCACCCACATCTTCACTTCAAATTTGCGAGTCCTCGAGTGGCTTCTGAACACATAAAGCTTGTGTGATTTTAGCGTTTCATTTGTCCACCAGTAAATCGCACTACACAAAATAGCTTATTTGCGCAATTCCTGTGACGGATATTGTTGTGTGTGCCAAGACAACAATGAGTGAGTCCTTAACTTTATGTCCTCAGTGACCTTGGGACAGAAGATCGAGGTCACCCAGGTTATGTAATACAAGAGGCCCATGGGTCTGGTGCCGACATTGCCATTGATGTCCAAGCTACACCCTGCCATTACCAGATCACCTCTTTCAACTCTACAGGCATGGTGACCTCACAAAAATATGTCAAGGTAACTGATATTATTTAACATTCTAGCATTAGACATGGTCTATATATCCTATAAAAATTTGGCAAGTCTAATCCGATTAGTTTTCAAAATATGGAATTTTAAATCTTAAAACACTTTTTGGCACATAATTTCTGTAGAATTATAGGTGGCGCTACTAGTATCATTAGCAACTAAGACTTTGACTTTGACCTCCCCCACAATCCCACCACACTTAGTGAAGATCTACCAAAAATTAAAGATGCTAGAGTATCCACAAGATTTTCACATTTTGACCCATAGAGGTCACATAATATTGTAGGGACACAATATCGAAAGGGACCCTGATTTTTATATACCCTATATGTCCTGAAAGTTATATTGGGGTAACTTGAAAACTGTGGACAGTATCATGCTAACGAGCAAAAGTAAACAAACAAATGGACGGACAGACATGAGCAGTCACATAAGCTTTGCGACTTTTGGTCAGCAGAGCTGAAAATGTCCCACCCTCATCTAACAAATCATGTCTGCAGATTTCTCCCGAGTTTTAACATAAAAATTTGACTGGATGGGTCTTTCCATGAACAGAAACTATGATGCCCCAAAACTTTTTAAAAGATTTTTGAAAATTTTTTTTTTTTTAAATCTGAAAAATCACTGGAGTGTGACCATTTGAACAAGCTTGGTAGAGACCCACCCAACGTACATTGCAAACAAGTTTGAAGTTAATATATGACAGACAGTTTCTTCAGAGAAGTCCAAAATGTGAATTACCATTAGAATGCCCATTGACTTGCATAGGAAGCAATTGAAAAGGTGCATTTACCGAAAAGTACCCAAATGTAAAAAATCATTAAAAATAAGAAATCCACAGCAGTGCTACCTAGTCAAAATCTTTCCTTGACCCTTTCACAAGGAACATATCCACAAAGTTTCAACTTAATCTGAGAGACGGTTCTAGAAAATAAGTCACAAGTAACGAAAACACACAAAAATTCATAAAAAATTTGAAAAACATTGCAGCACCACCTGGTGAACAAATTAAGAACTAAGAGTCCCTAGGAGTGTTCTTATGTAATATCAAAGCAATTGGGTGAGCGGTTGTAGAGAATAAGATTTTTAAAGATTTGTCCCCAAAAAAGAACAGCAAAAATCATTAAAAATCCAAAAATCACTGAAGCGTGACCATTTGAACAACCTGGTAGAAACCCACCCAAGGTACATTGCCACCAAGTTTGAAGTCAATCTGGATGACAGTTTTGGAGAAGTAAAAAATATGAATAAGCATTAGAATGCCCATTGACTTGCATAGTAATGAATAGGAAAGCTGCACTTACCGATTAGTACCCGAATTAAAAAAATCGTTAAGAATCAGGAATCCAAAGCAGGGCCATCTAGTGAACAACTTTGTTTGACATTTCCAGCAGGAACATATCCTCCAAGTTTCAGCTTAATCTGAGTGACAGTTCTGGAGAAGAAGTCAAAAATAGCAAAATCATGGACAGACGACGGACGACAGACCATCACAAAAGCTCAGCTGACTGACAAGTCAGCTGAGCTAAAAAAAAGCAAAAACACAAGAAAGAGTCATTAAAAAAATAGCAAAAAAAGTCACAGCGCCAACTGGTGAACAAATTCAGAACCAGGAGTCCCTGTGCGATATCAAAGCAATTGGGTGAGCAGTTTTGGAGAAGATTTTTTAAGATTTGCCCAAAAAAAGAACAAAGAAATTCATAAAAAATCCAAAAATCAATGGAGCGTGCCTACTTGAACAAAGTTGGTAGAGACCCACCCATGGCACATCCCCACCAAGTTGGAAGTGACGGTTTTGGAGAAGTCGAAAATGTGAATTGTGGACGGATGGACGACAGATCCTCACAAAAGCTCACCTGACTTGTCAGTCAGCTGAGCTAAAAATGACAATGCCTTTCCCAAATATATTTCTATTCCTTTTTTCATTGAGGTCCAATAAGGTCCAATGCTGGTAACAAAATTACCATGTGCGGGAAAGGAATTAAATGTCTGAATTTACTGGCAAGTTCACCAATTATCAACATAAATCACATATAATTTCATTTAATTTGGAATTCAGCATTACATTCTTGTTATTCTGTCTCGATTTTTAAGTAGTTTTAAGTAGTCATATTGTTACAGAGTTGAAATGCATCTTACATGTCTAGGATGTAATTATGTTACTATGTGGTTATGGAATTACAATGGAATTACAATCGGTTCTCCCCAAAATTCCTTGAAAACAGTAGTTTTTTTTCAATTAGAATAAACTGAATGAATTTTTTCATGTTTTATGACCCCCCCCCCCCAAAAAAAAAATCTTTTAGAAGACACCAGCAATAAATAGAGAATCTTACCTGGCTGTGAGTGATTTACTATTTTTCTATCAGGAGAGATCATTGTTGGTGGGGGAAAAACTCATGAGTGGCTGCAGGTCACGGGTGATTTTCCACACCAACAATGATCCAGAGCACTTGACAGAAAAATAGTACTCACTCTCCAGCCACGCAAGATTTTTTTTTTTTTCTATGTCTAATTGGGTATTCATCTTATTCTATGTTTAATTGGAAGGCCAGAATTTCGGTGAGAATCCGAGAATCCATTCTCGTAAAGCTTCTCCTAAACTTGTCTTTCTTCAAAAAGAAAACTAAATGACAAAAATCCAAATAGATTCTCGCAAAATTTTGCAAAATTCTGGCTCTGAATTGGGTATTCATTGCAAAAAAATACAACCTACTTTCAAAGCTGACCTGCTGTGCTCTGTTCATTGTGGCTATTCCACGTCACGCGTAACATCTAATCCAACATCGCTCATGCACATTTGATTTTGTCTAAATATCAATACATAAAGTCACTGATGCAGGCAAATCACAATTTACTTGTGACAATGTTTAGGTCATGTGTTCTACAGTGAGTTACTACTTTGGAATTTCACTCTAGAAAATGTTAATTCACCCTCAAACGTAGTATAAATTTCATTTTTGAGTTGGAGTCACATCTCTGAATTCACCTGTAAACTAGAACAGGCTGATTTTCCAACAGAAAATCAAATGTCTCCCTGTGAGCCCTTACTACTGTCACCCTTATTTTTATAAATAGGCATACCGATTCCAATGATCTACAGATATGGTGAAGGTATACTCTTTATTGACATTTCAAAACGTTTATTTTTGACAAAATGGCCAAGTGACCTTGAAAAATAGGTCAAGGTCATACATCTGCAGTTACAAGCAAGGTCTTACAAAAGTCTTTCATGGAAACATAATCACACAAAATGTCAACCTCTTTAAAAAAAATTTTTCTCGCGTGCATCTGCAATGATTTTTAAAAAGTGGCCATGTGACCTTGAAAATAGGTCAAGGTCACCCTTCTACAATCCCAACCTAGTTGATATTATGGTACATAAACATGCAAAATTCCAACCTCCTACGTCAAATCCTTGAGGAGTTATTGCGTCCACGTCAATTTTACATGACATGCCCATGTGACCTTGAAAAATAAGTCAAGGTCACCCATCTGCAATCCCAAGCAAGGTTTTATATAGGAACATCTTCACAAAAAATTTCAACTTCCCAAGTCAAATCTTTCTCGAGTTATCGCGTCTGCAACACACACAACAATGTGTTGACGAAGAAGAAGAAGAAGAAGAAGAAGAAGAAGAAGAAGAAGAAGAAGAAGGGGGAGGAAAAGAAGAAGAAGGAGAAGAAGAAGAAGAAGAAGAAGAAGGAGAAGGAGAAGGAGAAGGAGAAGGAGAAGGAGGAGGAGGAGGAGGAGGAGGAGGAGGAGGAGGAGGAGGAGAAGAAGAAGAAGAAGAAGAAGAAGAAGAAGAAGAAGAAGAAGAAGAAGAAGAAGAAGAAGAAGAAGAAGAAGAAGAAGAAGCGGACACAAAAAGATATGTCCCCCCATTGCACGGGGAGACATAATTCACCAGTTATGCACCTTTTTCACATACAATTTCATTTCATTTTAACTTCTGCTTTGATTTTTAAGTCGTTATATTGTTAATTAGAAAGTTAAAGTACATAAAGGTTGTAGTGCACTTATGTGTGGTAACAGAATTTCAGCTAGTTCATTTCTTGAAAACGTAGTAGTTTTGTTATAAGAATAAACTCTATGAATCTATTTTTCTTTTACCAACTCCTCACAAATCTTTTTAGAGGATAGCAGGTATAAATTTTATTTTGGAGTAGTCATATTTCCGTCATCAAGTGGCAACAGAATTACAGTAGTTTTGGCACTTACTAGTGCTCCATTGAAATCCCTTGTCCCTCTATACTCTAATAGCCCAGACAATGTCTTACTGGAAAGTTTGAGTGCAAATAAGGTCTAACTTCCACTAGTCCCCTAGGGGGACCACTGCTTTGAGATATCAATTTGCCCTGAGTGGAATTTGACTTGTCTCAGGCTAGCAGACATGCAAATTGTAGAGCCCTGCATGTATGTAGCTTATACCTGACATACAAAGCAGAAGAAACAATGAAACAATCTACATGTACAGCTGACCAGAAATTGCAAATTTTGGGTGGAAAAGCAAAAGGCAAAGGGCACTAGGGAGAACCAACTTTTGGGACACTCAGTGGAGAGCTGGGCATTCCCTTGAAGCTAAACACAGACAAAGTACATTCCCCTGAAACCAAACACTGATATGGGCATTACCCTGAGACTAAAGAGAAAAAGCAACATTCCTCTGAGACCAGACCACACTGATAAAAGGCATTCCCCTGAGATAGAATTTACACTAATAATGCTACTCCCTTGAGATCAAATGACATGAATAAAGGGCATTCCCTATGATTGAACATCGGTCAAGATCACGAGCTTGGTCTCCTGTCACTGTTACGTGTATGCCTTTCTCAGTGAGATATTGATATCATTTCCCACTTTGTAGTTCTTACAGGAAGGTTGTTATCCATGTTCACAAAACAAGCTTAGTGGCCAAACAGAAAGTAGCAATTTGCTTGCCATACATCATTGTGTTTTTTTTCTTCAATTCTACGAACAAGATTGTATGTGGGAACAATCAAGTTTTTCACTCAGAAGTGGCTGGGTTATTACACAGCACCGTTCCACTTTGGTGTGCAGTCCTTTGAACTAACAGAAATGTCCTCAATAGTTCTAGCCCCTCACAATTTTAAGACATAGCACAACACAGCACCTGGACTAAATATGCAAATTCATATCCTATTTGCAAGGGCTCACAAACAGTTTGCATGTGAGCCAGTGTTGATGAAAGAGGCTAGAAAACATCAAGCACATCACCCAGTATTTTTGCCAATTACACAGTTGTCTGCTAAGCTAGTGCAGAAAGACGAGTTGACACCAGTTTGATGATCAAGCTGCAGTGGTGTCAATATCAAATTTCAATTTTTTCCTGACCAGGTTTCAATTATCAGTAGCGAATGACAATGGACTGCGTTACCTGGATACAATGAACTCAAGAGTCTTAACTCTTTCAGTGCCACATTTTGGACTGAATCAGCAGCTTTCCTCCACATGCAATGCACCCAAACTGTGATGAGGAAAGCTGTTGACCTGGACTATCATATTCCATGTCACTTTAGGCATGCTGGTACTTGAATGAAAGATCTTTTTACAAGGAACACGAATCCAGCGCCCTTATCATAATTCAGAGCAGTTTGTGTTAAGTCATTCGACTTGAGTTGCATTTGGCACCGAAAGAGCTTTTGCGTGAAAGCATCCAGTGTCAAGTAAATGTGAATGTACACCACTGTCACAAAATAAGAACTGTATACTTATTTTACTGTGGAGATATCTAGTCTATAGCTACATACCTGTTTCTCCTTTACACCTATCAAATTTTAGTCAAACAATGACAAACATGAGCTTGAAAAATCTGAAATTAATGACTTCTCCAGATATCAACTTCAGCATGCCATGCCTTGGTGCTATACGATACCTCAGTACCAGCATGTAACTGTATGCCTTTACAATGGAATTTAGAGGCATGAAATATAGGTTTACAGTAATGCCATATTCTATTTCACAGAAAAGAGTACAGTAATGTCGTATTCTATTCTGCAGAGAAAAGAGACAAAATCTTGGGCAGGGATACTGCCCTCAACAAATGCTGGAATCTCATTTCAGCTTGCTCAAAGTGCAACTCGGCAAATGGACATTAACAGATGCAAGACAAACAAGGTGAAAACACCATAGACAAGACAGACTATCCAGGACGGGATTCTAAAAGAGCCTCAATATAAATGATATTAAAGTGTCCACCTCTGAAATGACATCATCAGAAATCTACATTTATAGGGAACTATAGCTTATTACATGACGGAGATTAAAAAAAAAAACATAATAAAAAATAAAACCACTGAAGGCAGATTCTCTTTTGTCCATCATGAAACCACAAGATCATGGAGTCTGTGAGGCATCAGAAACCATGCATTGGCAGGTGCAAATTGCTGCTGTCTGATCCCAGTTGAATGACAAACACGGTTCTTAGGATGCAAACGGGAACAAAAGTGTCTAAATACCCATGCAGCTTACCTGTAGCAATATCTCTGCAGCGTATAGCAAGAAAAGCCTTTTATAGTAAAGCTTTCCAACTATCTGTTTAGATCAGCAGCCCTATAACAAAGAATGCCACCCAGATCCTCATCTATAATTCAGCTACAGATCTAATCGAGTTGGCAGGATCAAATTCCACCTTGCCCATTCAGATCCTATCAGAGCCGTTGCTTCTACTGCATGATGCAGTGTTTACTACGGTTGACGCACCATATTCAAACTAACTACATATACTTTTTTTTTTAATGCCTGGCACATAATGGTGCCAGTGTTTTAATGTTCAAATGATTTTGGAAATGCTGATAAAGCTCTTGTCCCCAGGCAAGCCCCCCCCCCCCCCCCGACCTCCCCCAATTCCAGCTGCTTTTCCTCAAGTCAAAATGATGAACCAAAGTAGGAAAATGACCCTTTTTTTCCCCCTGGTTTCATATCAGATGGAAAGTCTTTCCAGTAAATGCAAGATATCATCCCGTATTTACACAAACATGCATGTGCCTTTTTGTCATTGAGAATTCAGAATACAAAATTTCAGACGAACAAACAACATGACCAAATTCATACATCCCCCAACAATGAAGAAATAGTCGTCTTGCGCTGCATTGCTGCGATTCCTATTGAGTATCAAGAGCTCTAATAGGGCATTTTCAGAATATATTACAGTCTCGAGTTTCAACCTATGTTTTGTCTGAATATTGTTTGCTATTTTCTTGTAGTTATACAGGTAGAGGTTCAGAATATTTCCATTACTTCAGTATAACTGAAAGGCGTGTTTAACCTCCCCCCTTGAAGTAGCCCTGAGTCAACAGCTTTCCTTGGCATGGGTGGGGTGCCAAGTGCCCAATTCATTCTAAGGAAAGCTGTTGACTTGGGACATGCCATTCATTAACAATCCTCATTAAAATTGTTTTCCATTACTCTTTAACTTAGCCTAAAACACTGAAGTGGACAACATTAATTTCACCCCAGCCAGTTTTTCCTGGCTTAAGGGGAAAATGGGTTAAGCGGTGAGGCCATTTTGCCCGGCTTATGGGGAAAAGGGGTTAAAAGGACAGGCCATTTTGCCCGGCTTATGGGGAAAAGGGGTTAAAAGGACAGGCCATTTTGCCTGGCTTATGGGGAAAAGGGGTTGAGAGGCCAGGGGTGCCAACAGATAATACAGGAGTTCAGTGGTGATGATTGCAGCATGTAGCAACATATCGCTGTAATATATAGAGCAACAGAAGCATATACTGTAAATTGCTTTATTTTCACGGGACAAATTTTCTCATTTTCTGTTTTTTTAACATTTCACTGTAGTTTTAATTTCACTATTTTGGACACAATTCCTATTCAAAGAATGTTAAACTCTTTTTCACTATGTTTTTATTTCCACGGTTTTGTGCCATCAGCGAATTCAGCTAAAATAAAAATACAGCAAAATTAAAGCAATTTCCAGTATTGTAAGCATGCCACACCACCACCACAATAAATGCAGCAACATTGCCACAGAATATCTGACACCACACATTGCCACAACATTGCTGTAATACACTTTTTATTGTTCAAATGCATTTTGCTGTAATGGTTGCCACATATGGCAGAAAAGCTATTTTGCTGCTACGTGTATATTTCTGACAAACTAGTCACGATAATTCCTGTTGCGCTGTACCAGCTGAGTCTAAATTTGAATTCGTGTAGTGTTTCTGGCTATCTTGCTTATCAGGTAGCTGTTACCAATCACACATGTATACACCTGCTTTTGGGTAAGTCAAGTTCAAGGTGATCAATTACAAGGACGCTGGATTATTGAGACCACTTCAACACTAAATATTTAAGAATGTATGACATGGGGATCTGCAGGAATATATAAATAGTAAGCATTCACATTTCAGAACATTTAGTAACTCTCTCTCTCTCTCTCTCTCTCTCTCTCTCTCTCTCTCTCTCTCTCTCTCTCTCTCTCTCTATCTATCTATCTATCTATCTATCTATCTATCTATCTATCTATCTATCTATCTATCTATCTATCTATCTATCTATCTATCTATCTTCTTCACCAGCAATTTTGTCCGACAATTTTCTCAGACACTATAATCATGCATTACACTGAACTCCAAGTTTGGTATGATTACAGATCCATACATGAAGTCAAGCCTTTTTACAAAAACGGTTCAGTACATTATTTTTTTTTACTGTATCCTGTACATCTAGCCACCTTTAATACATCACAATTCCTGAAACATACCCTCAACAAGTCCTGCTGACACTTAATTCTAACAAGTATATTACTGCAACTCGTTTAATTTAGACCTGAAGCTTACTTTACATTCTATACAGTTTGGGGACTTGACCAAGCTCACATATATACTCAAAGTACATGAAGCAGGTAACACAGGGACATTTTACCCACAATCCCACATTTCTTGCAACAGACCAAGCTAAGGTAAGGCACTTGCAAGAACTGTCACTTCGGATCTCGATCTCATAGCCTCTAATAAGATGCCCATCCAGGTAATCCAAGCCTGAAATGTAGTCTACTTTTTTTTCATTACTTGTCGGCAATGCCACATACAATATGCATGAGAAACCAAGTGCACAATGCAAGAGATACTGTTCATTTACATAAACTCTTCTCAGTGAGCAGCAGAATTCACCAGGACACTCACTGTCAGACCTTATTTTGCTCAAGACTTTGGAAGTCATTGAGAGAAACCAAGAGCTAGAATCCACTACGATCCACTGCCGGAAGACAGGAAGATACTGGACATATTATGCAGGTTCCATCTGTCAGAACCGGTTAGCCTGAACACTTATCAACAGAGGGTTTTTACTGACGTCTCTTCAGTTTACATTCTGTTTAAAGACAGGCACAGTGGTCCCTGTCACCAGAGACACCCCTACAGCGACAAAAATATGCTCTTATGAGACAGGTGGTCTTTCATGACAGGTATATTAACATTGGAAGTATAGGACTTGGGATTCTGAAAAGCGGTCTGTCATGAGAGGGTGGTCTCTCACGACAGGGGTCTCTCGTGACAGGGACTACTGTACTTGCAAAAACTGCATACATGTACTGACAATTGATACCTATAAGCTAGCCAGGAGTTACAATAGCAATGGCTTTCTCGGATTGCTTTAGCGGGCTGCAGTAAATCTGTATTGCTGCTGGTGGTATGTGATGCAGCCTGTGGTACACAGCAATACATCTTTGGAAGCCGCTGACAAATGGCACCTACAGCTATAGCTAGCTGGCTGGAAGTGATATGTTTTTTTTCTGGATTGCTGCAGTGGGCTGCGATGTATTGCCACTGCTGGTAAATGATATCGCAGCAATGTTGCATGCCGCAATACATTTCTTTGAGCTGCAGCGAGTGTGGTGTTCCTTGGTGCAGTGCAGCAACAGTACCATCACACTGTTTCTGTTGATGGTTGAAATGGTGAAGCACGTTGTAGTGCTAGGCGTGTAGGTTCTTGCAGCCCCCTCTTGTGTTGTTACAGTGTCCCCAGATCTAAGCCTGCTCCCGCTTGGCGACAACGATCTAATTTTCGCCTGCCAATTTGTCATGAAACCTTACAGCAGTGAAGTGACTATTGTGCTCAAGCGTTGCCCTCCGTCTTTCAAGCTTTACTGGGTGTGTGTCCCAGACAGCTTGACAACTGCTGAAAATCATTGAGATTCTGACTTGATTCACTCTTTTCCATTCAACTCTGCCCCTGCACCACAGCCCTCAAGTCAGAGGAAACCGCTTGATTGCAATGCATAATTCAGCATCAGACCTTGCATATATTATTGATATTTACCATTCACAGTAAGTTAACTGCACAGTTTAAAAGACAGCAGTCACCACACGCACAGTTCCATGTGGGCTAATGAATTATTAGCACACATGATTAACATGGCTTAATTTGCTGGATACAAGTAAGTGAAGGAAAACATGCCTTGTTTTCCAGAAACATTGCTGAAACTTACTATTGATGGCCAGGCTCTGGCCTTCAAACATTAGCCGCCGTACATCCTAGTTTGATAAGCATTATGTCTTAGATAATGTTATAAAGTACATAAACTGCTTCAAATATATTTAACAACAACATTTCAAGCCATTGTGCAAAAATATTATACTACGGATTCGTCTACTCTAAAATCTCATATGGCATTGAGATACATGGCAAGACCTCTGCATCAAATATTAAAAAACCTACAAGTCGTGCAAAACAAATCTTTATAAATCTTACTCAACTACCAAACTAGAATGCAAACACACCTATCACACAGCAAAGTCCGAGTATTAAAGCTTACTCACATCTATGAATTTGCAACCAAAAATTTTGTCCACAAACAAATAAACAATATTACAGTGACTAATTCACTCCTTGTAATAAGGTACACAACCAAAACACAAGGAAAAATGCTAATCTCCACCTGTCTTACATGAATAAACAGCATGGACACAACATGACCAGATTCATCGAACCAATACTTGTCAACTGTTCCATTTTCAGTGGGAGTCTCCTGTTTTGGAACCTCCAAAAGTTCTTAAAATGACAGGGATTTTGAGGCAAAATTAAAGACTTTCTTTGATTTCATGCACTTTTTGCAAGAACCTTCTGGTCACGCATCCTTGGGGGTTGACACCTATGGGGACCCCAATTACGGAATCAACTCCCAAGTAATCTAAAACATATAGCTGGCTCACCTGTCTTCAAAAAGCAACTGAAAGAATATTATATTCAAACCTGTTATACTAATGACAGCTAAATGAATCAAATTCCGGTGAGTATAAACAAGCAGAACAGATCTGTAATTTTCTGTTCAACTAGCTTAACATTTTTATGCATTTTACATCAGCAAATATATTGATGTAAACTCTAAGAACACATGTGCAGTAACAATCATCGAACATTTTTTTGATCAAGTGAACTTAAGGATTATACATATAAGGCAAGTTAGCAGTGGGTTTAGTGATGAGGGACACTTTTCTTTAGATAACTTTCTAAATACACTCAAGAAGCCTAATAAAGTATATATTTTTGGAAAGTATACAGCCTTATGAACAATTCTGTGACACTGTACTAAATTATAAAAGTGAACAAAAGAGAATATTATTTTTTGACACAAATTTGGTTTCAACTCCTACATTTTAATAGATTTTGATACCAAATTAGAGCTAAACTATAGAACATACCGGTAGTCAAGTTGAAGCGAAATTTGGGGTAAATTAAGATGATCACTTGTGTCATTGTAAAACTAATATTGCAACTAACATAACATCACAAACGTGAAATGAAAAGCATCTCCAGTTTGTTAGCTTTCAGAAAATGTATAGTTCATCATACTTTATATTTGAATCCACACGTATATGGTAAATATATTACACTCTCATATGTCATCATGGTTCACTAATTGTATTTATATTATTATTATTTTTTTGGGGGGGGAAGGTGTTCTAGTTGGTTGGATGGCTACTTAATTTAGCTGATTAGGTGTACATGTAGTTGACAGAGCAACATTATTACCAACAATTTGCTGCAGTACCCAGCCTGATGAGTCTTTTCCTCTGGGAGCCCTCTTCACCTGTCTTTTTTTTTTTGTCATGCTGTGTGTATATTTGTGAAAATAAAATTTCAATTCAATTCAATTCAAGCTCATGCGCACAGTAAACTTCATGACATCACCGAGGTCATGCTTTGTTGTTTCTTCAGTGATGACTGCGTCTTCAATGGATCAAACCTGGAACTCAACTTAATGATTCCTATCAACGCACTCATCACAAAATCTTTGCCTTCTGAGCAGACCAATCTTCATGTGCTCTCTATTCCACCAGTGTAGCATAGATAACCTGGAGCGTGGTATGTTTTTGGGGCAACCAAAGCTTTACAAAAGTGAGATTATGAGCCAATTACAAACGCATGTCATTATACTTGCTTGATTGATGATTCATCTTTTTGTAGGCCTGGTCATGCAAGGTAGGCATTGGCTGATGTTTTTGTAAATTAAAGTATTTCGTGTTTAATTGGATTCATGTAAATGTGGCTACATTTATAAGTAGGTCTATCAATAAAGGAATATCATATTCGCTTAATTCCTTAATACATCAGCTTCGGATGTCAATTTATATTCAAAAGTTAATATAAATATGGTGCCACCAGTTAGCAGAATGACTTGTCTGGGGATTGATGGCACCGAAACAAGTCTTGTGCTGGTTCCCAACCAATGACCCGATTTTACATTAGGGCCAATAAAGTCGACAACTTTCTCCTTTTAAATTTCAAATATTATGAATATAATTTTTTCCCTGTACAAATTAAATTGTTAATCCATGGAATGATTTAGAACAGATTTTCAGTGAGTGGTATGGAACAGGACTTTGCTCTTTGATTATCAGGCTTGATAGTGTTCAAATGGTACTTGGGCTTACAGAATCGAGTTTATTCAATTTCTTTTCATATTGAATATACTGGGCCATCGTATCTTTTAATCCACTCGAACTTACCCACCAACCCAAAATTTCTCTATGAATCTCCATACAATAGCACAAAGTAGTCAAAAGATGCCAGAACTTTCTTATAAGACACCAGGCATGCAGAGCCAACAATTTCAGAATCCACTGGCCATCTTGCACACATACATTGCTTGGATCAGAAATCCCGGACATACTACACGCTTAACATTTACTTACTGCTGATGCTAGGATTTTAAAATTCAATAGCCAACAACCTAATTTGCATGTTTACTTCCAAAATTTCTGTGCTGAATTTGCCTGCTGAACAAACCTTGACTCCCACGTTTCAAGTATTCTGTACAAACATCGCAGCTGCATCTACTGACTTGATAGAACTTTCTAAAATTTATGCATATATAAAAACAAATTTAATTTTTGTGAATTTGTATGTGTTAGTGCTATTTAACCTACACTATATGCATCAATTACCTATCAAATACAGTCAATATTTACTTGTAGAATGTTTTTAACTTTAAAGCAGTGGACCAATTGGAACAGATTATGATCTGACAATGTTTAACATGTTGAACCACTATAAGTAGACATTGTGTACATGGAAAGTACACTATTTATGAGTCCGTCTGCCAATATGGGACATTCATATTAGGTGCAGTACTGCTTTGGTATGTATCATTAAACACTTTGGAAGCACCTATATCTTCAGACAGATCCCTGTATCACACATGGCATAATATGTCTGCTCTTGCCACAAAAGAAACATGGACCAAGTCAACAGTTAACTAGAAGCCCATCAGTGATCTAAAACCCCTCGGCCAGGACAGATGGACAGACAGACGTGTAGGTGACAACAATACCCCTCCTGTAGGTCAAGGTTACTTCTGTTTGACCTAATGATAAAGCTTTGATGCAAATGTAATGAGCAGAGATATCATGGCAAGGCCATTTTTCCTCAATGCAGCACTGTCACCTAAATATGTGACCCAGTGACCTAGTTTTCATCAGGTGTCTGAGGCATCCTTGGGGCCGTCATAAATAATTGGTGCAGCTACAATGAGTAATTTAATATTTGAAGATATCATGGTACCGCCATTTTTCTTCAATGCAGCATTGTGGCCTAAATAATTATGTGACCCAGTAACCTGGTTTTCAATGGGCATCTGAGGCATCCTTAGGACCAACTGTCATATATAATTGATGAAGCTACATTCAAAATTTTTTTAGATATTGTGTTAATGTTGTTTTTTTTCTTCTTTAATGTAGTACTGTGACCTAGTGACCTACTTTTTGATAGGCACCTGAAGCACCCCAATGGCCCCCTGTGATAAAAATTTGGTCTCTATAAACTGAGTATTTTTGGAGACATGGTGTTAACAAGGCACGGACATCTCTACTTTGATGCACTTATGCAGAAAAACATGACCCATATTCATAAATATCAAACCCAACAATGACAGCAAAGAGATTCCAGAGTTACCAAAGCATCAACATTCATCTTCCAATACCAATGTGAAGAAACAAATTTTACTCCTGACTTGAGACAGGCAGTCACCCACAAAAGGCAACTGGTGGTTTTAAACCGGTCCTCTCAACCTTTGAAATATTCTTCATTACATACAGACTATAGTGTTTCCAATATGTACAAGCCCAACCACTCAAATTCTGATATTTTATTACTTCTGCAAAAGATAAAGAAGAATTGGTAGGCCTATCACTATTTTGGTTCTTCTGACTAGTTCGTCAGCTGAGTTTATAGCAAAAGTAGAAAGTAGGCCTATATCGTTTTTGTGATATCTATAAATCTGGAATACGCATGGGTGACAACAATACCCCTCCAGCCTAAAGGCCGAGGGGTAAAAACTGCCATGGACATATTCTTTAAACATACATATGTTTGGAACAGTATCCTTTCAAGGCTCAGCCATTGTTATTCAAAACACCAATGATTACACTGCTGAAGCACGCAAACAACTATCCAATACTGATCACTGCACTAAAATGGCAGTCAATTAGATGCAAACTCACAATAACCGCCCACAACAAACCCTCAAAGATATGCTAGAGACCAACAGCATTAGTTCTAAACTGTACAAATATCTGTACATCGCAGAACCCCGGGTGCCTGGTTTGTATCTCCTCCCTAAAATTCACAAAGGTGTCCTACCACTGCTTGGACGCCCAATTTTGAGCACAAATAAATGTCCAATGGAACAAATCTCATCCTTTGTAGATTTCTTCCTTAAACCACTTGTTCAAAGCACACAAAGTTATGTAAAAGACACCATGGACTTCATCAATCGGATTGAAGCCCTACCCCCGTTACCGGACAACACATTACTGGTGACGCTAGATGTACAATCACAGTACACCAACATTCCCACCTCCGAAGGACTACGAAGTGCAGTCAGAGAGCTGCTACATAATTGAGACCCCCCCCCCCCGGAAAAAAACCAGTGCTCAGGAACTTATCAGTTTGTTATTAAATTCCATGTACTATATTCAAGTCGGCAATGTATAACTTTGGGGTAGCATAGATGTGAATCTGGGTGAATATAATGCATGGAATTTATTATTCAATTCCATGTATTATATTCACCCGGATTCCTATCTATGCTAGCCCAAAGCTATACATTGCTGACTTGTGCTGTACATACAATAAAAATTGCTGTGCTATGCATGTTTAATTAAAAATTGAAAACAGGGTTGTTTGTTTGTCTTTACTTTGTAACCAAGATTGAGGTGACCAAAATATCAGTGATCATGAGCAAAGTCATTCACTACATATACACCTCAATGGATAAATCATCATCATAATATTAAAGCTAATTATGTTATACTGCCCATGAGTATAAAAAATAAAAGTATAATGATGATTAGTACAAGTACAAGACATATTTCCATGGATCTTTCTCATCCCAGTTCAACTAAATTCAAAGTTGTCATGTATCCCAGTGAGTTTGATAGTTAAGAGGACTACAGAGCGTTTGCCAGTGGTAGCCGGCATTAGTCAGCGTTTTGTAGCGGTTGCCAGCGTTGAAAGGGTGTAAAACCACTGGGAAACGCCAACTAAACGCTGGGAAACGCTGACTAACACTGGCTAACACCAACTAGCACTGGCTAACGCTGAGCTCCAAAAGGCTTAATTGGATTTTGGCATTTCCCAGCATTTGCAATGCCGTCTAATGCTGTGTAATGCCGGGAACCGCCCTGAAATGCCGAAACAAGTTACTAGTGCATGGTTTTTAAGCATGCTCACACCAACATGGAGGACAAGATCTGTGCAATGTTTATTGTTTAAGCATGCTGAAACCAACATGGCCACATCCATCAGTTCTTCCTTTTGTCCTCTCTATCTGACACCATGAAGACCATCATGAAACTGACCCATCATGAAGGAACTGCAATAATCCAAGTGGTAGCACAGCCTGTCCCTTTTTCCATTCTTCTCCAATGTCCAATGTACCATAGTGCCATGTACCTATATCGATTGCAGGTACGTGACGTATTAATTTTTGTGTTTTTCATTGTGTCCATATTCTGATGGAAAACAAGTTTTTTTTTTGTCCGGCAACATGGATCTTTATTTCCTATAACCATGCATAATGACTGCACATACATATTGTACTAGAAAACATGTCTTTCTGGCAAAATGGCTATTTCTCATCATCATGCACATGTACATGTAAGAGATTCTCTGTACATCAGTACAACCGCCCACTTTGTCATGTAGCAATAAAGCTATTTTTACTCCTCTATGGATTTATGTAGCACACAATCTGTGCACAGTGTCTGTCCTCTACTGTTGGTCTCTGTCAAAAACTACTGGAATTTGATGAAATACTCTACAATTCACACCTTAGTTTGGTAATATTTCCAATTCATTCTATTCAAATTACTGCTCGTATCAATTTGACCTCCTTGAATTAAAAGTAACTCAACAGCTTTCCTTGGCATGGGTTGGTGGTGCCCAACTTATGCCCAGGAAAGCTGTTGACCTGGTTGGGTGCTAAGTGAAGTGCACACCCATCCCAAGGAGAGCTGTTGGCTGCAACTAAAATTCACTGGGAAAAGTGTTAAGTGCCCACACATGGCATAATATTTTAGGAGTTGGTGATTGCTCTGGCAGGGCTGTCCAACTGGAGCATTTTAGCAAAATTTTGCTACAAAGCTCTTCAAAATTACTACAGATTTTCTCAAAAAGAAGTGTTTCTTATGTAAAGAAGTGGAAAAAATGCTACAAGTAAAGAAAATTTTGCTACAGAGATTTGAAGCCCGACAGCACTGCCTGGTTACTTTTTTTAGTTGTATGTTCAAAATCTGACCCGATAAGGAATGAGTCAACAGTTTACTGGATCACTTCTGATCACCTGCTTATAATAGCTGCTTCCCAAGCCATTTTATTAGCACTGCATGACTAGTGGCCTAGGATCCCAGTGCAACTGTCCTGAGGGCCCTAGGTCTGCTAAGCAGGCTACATTTCAGGTAGTTCCAAATGGGAAGATGCTGCATGTTGACACATTGGCACTAGGTCTCTCAGCATTTATAAAACAATCTGACTTCAATCAATTTCAAACTTGTCCACAAATAAATGCAGTTTACATTTACAAATCACTGCTGTTGAAATAAATCATGCCTACAAATCAAGTTGTTCCTTAATATTGGTAAGTTTTTAGGTACCACCAAGTTTCCTGTACACCCATGCAATGTTCTGGAAGCCAGACTTACATTAATGGTCAGCAAAATAATAAAAAAAGAAAAGAAAAAAGAAAAATTGATGCATGAGTACGCGAAAAAGTAAAAACAAATGAGGCTATTACCGGCTGAAAACAGTTTCTTTGCTTGGGCAGACACACTACACCTGACAAAAGCCGGCAGCTATATGGCCTTCTCCGCAACTGACATACATGTATGCCTGGGGCAGTTACATGCCTCCATATGCGGCTATGTTCACAGCAGAGATGTACATACATCACTGCCTCACATGGCAACTAGCTTGCATGAACCTGGGAAATATGGACTGCCCTGTAAGTGTCTTACAAATCTAGTCAATATACCTGTCTCACAAATCAGTGACTTCTTCTTTGTAGCTATGAATCTGTTATACAGCAAACTGGAGATACATTTCATGTGCTTCACGACACCGTGATTCATAAGTATTTGGCATGAGACTCAAGAGGACTGCATATTGAGAGAAATCCATTTAGACAAGTGAAAGTGAAAGGGAAAGTAAAAGGAGTTGGAAACTCAAGAATGCTGCACCATATTTTGTAATCAGAAAACAAAAACAAAACAAAACAAAAAATCAGAGTTGATGAGTTTTCTATCTAGGATACAAATATAATTAGGCTGTTCTGAAGCACGATATTTACAATCTTAAAGCAAGAATCCAGACAAGTTACATTTGTCTACCTCGGCTTATGTTTTTACAATTGCTGGTCCAAGCAGCTTCTTAGATTCATCAAATATCTGATACACATGTGACATGCAAAAAAAAAAAAGCTGCAATCAATATAGTAAAACACAGTGAGTATGTTTGCCTGTGTGAGAATTCTTCATAATCATGAACGCGATGCGGCTGTGAAACACAATAAGGGATGGCAAGTGAATGCAGCCTGCATGGCTCTTTAATGAGTAGATCCCGCCACCTCACAGCTGTGCTAAGTGATCACAGGAAATGGTCTCCTGGGCATAAAACTCCGTTTTACTTCTATTTTTCTTTTTCACATGCCTGCAATGGTTGCTTCACTTTACTTACCATTCTAACAGTGCTTTGAGTGAAAAGAAATACATGAATGTTTAAACCACCAACTCTCTTACTGGAAGAACATCAAATGTAGCCCAGCCTCTTGATGAATGTCATAGTCTGTTTAAAAAACGTGATGACATATGTATATCAGACACGCACAAGAGGAAAAAGTTTTCTTGTTTTTTTTTTGCTGGACTTACCTTACTGAAAACAAGAGAATCAGATTTGTAGGGCTGTTCCACTCTGGACAGATTTAGTACAGTGAAACCTGTTTTTTGAGAGACCACCATGATGAAAGACCACCTGCCTTTACAGACCATGCTTACAATGTCCCCTTTGCCAGCTTTTCCATGTTATTGCACCTCTATTGAGAGACCACCTGTCTTATGTGACCACTTTTGGGCCTGCCCTATAGGCTCGGGAGAGTCTCTCAAAACTGGTTTTACTACATATGAAATTATGTGAGCAAACTGGACATTTCACCAGTAAGTTGGTTTCATTAATTCACTATAAGAAAAACACGCCTTGATTTTAAAAGTATTTTACATGTCTCTGCATATAGAGAATATATGTTGTACTAATTGTTTAACGTTGACCAACAACAGCTGGGTCATTAAAATACACTTAAGACTATGCATGAGGGCAATGGCATATACATGTACATGTATATCAATTTTTAATGCAGAACCTACTTCCATTACAGATATCCAACAATAAAAATGGAAAGATCCAGTTGAGGTGGTTTTACCTGTAGCACATGCTACTGATATTAGACACTGTGCTATTTATGTGCATTGCGCCCAATGTGTGCCGAGAAAGGCTGATGACCTCGGATATTTTCTCTGGAAGTATAAACATGCTGGTACTTGAATGAAAGGTCTTTTTACAAAGAATACGGATCTGAGATCGCAATGATAATTCAGACTAGTTTCACTTTGGTAGATCTACTTGAGACCTGATTGGCATGGAAAGAATTAATCACAAAAAGCTGACCTGGGTCACCCCACATGAAAAACTGTGTATGAAAAGTTAAAACCTGCCATATTAAAATCTTGCTCTGGAAATCGTCTTTTAAATGTTTCTCTGATTGTTTGTCATATGGTTACTGATATTGTAGGGGCAGATCTGGACTTTGAAATTCTAAAGCCAAAATTGAAAATAAAAGAAAAATCCAAGGGAAGTTCTACCCTGGTCCTGTACTAATTCATTTTCAAACAATTTAGCCTTTACCAAATTTCTTTATCCAAATTGAAGAGACAGTAGCATTTGGCCAATTGGCTAAAAGTACCAGCAGTCACTGTATTGATGTTTTAAAATAAAGTACATGACATGTGCAACAGAATTTTTTTTGGACTTCAACTCGAAACCTGTAACAACTTTTTCGTGGAAAATAATTACTGAACTCTAAGGCATGTCCAGGTTAAATAACACATGCCTGAAGAAAGTTCCGAGGCCTAGCAGATCGAGAGTCTACTTTAACCTTCCTCTAAACAACAGCTGCTGACAGAATTGAAATGTGTGAATCAAGAACTTGTATGCCAATGACTTACGACATGATCAAGAGAGCAGATATCTACTAAACTCAGAAAAAAATACAAAAAAAAGCCATGTGAGAGTACAAGTCTCCAGACGGACCTGGTATGGATAGAGTGTATTGAGTGATGTTGAAGGGAAGGTTACCAGTACATACCCACATATTAACTACTGCACTCAGCAAAAAAAAAAAACTGGACCTGATGAGTGCATGACATGCGAGTTTACATTTAATATATTGGCCATGTCGGTTGCCATCAGACCGAGATGAAATAAAAGTCACGACAACCAGATGAAGGTGAGGCATGGAGCACGCACTCTGTCGAAGGATGCCAAAGACTGCTGAGCAAGAAAAGACCGGCATGACAAGGGGCTAAAACTCTCTGATATTACCCACGTTGCCTTAGGCTATTCCCAGTCTGGACCAACAACATTTTAATCACAGTTAACCATGATTAAAAAAAAAATTGTACTCCATATACATAGCAAACACTGCCATCTCAAAGACCTTGAAATTGCTTATTCTGAAGCAGCAATAGTTCGTAATCACTTTTTTTTTTTCAAAATTGGCTTGCTTAAGGGCAAATGGCAGTGCAGTGACTGCAACTGCTTGAAAATTTCAGAAGTTCGCCAACTTAACCCCACTGCTGAAGGTTACATAAGCTGCAGCAGCACCATAGAGCAACAGTTGCCTTCATGTTTGGCTATACCTCTGTCCATTTCAAGCTGTCTGTAGCTCTATGTACAGTAAAACCTCTCTAACCAAACATCTCCATATACAGAACACCTCTCTATACTGAACACCATTTCTCAGTCCCAAATATGTACTTCCAATGCTATCATACCTCCCTATACCGAACACTCCACTATCCTGAACCCTTTTTTCCAGTCCCAAGGGAGTTCGGTACAGGGAGGTTTCACTGTATGTATGGTATGCTGGCTATGGGTGCCATGCTGACACTATGCTGTACATTACAATTTACATGTATCAACAGCTGAATTGCATTCAGTGGTCAGTGTTCTAGATCCTTCTCGACACTATGCAGCTACTTCAGGTTGCACACCTCTATTCTGATTGGCTGAAAGTACACTATGCAACCACTTCAGGTTGAACATCTCTATTCTGATTGGCTGAAAGTACACCATGTGGCCACTGAAGCTTACATATCTTTATTCTGATTGGCTGAAAGTTTGCATGATATCCAAACAGGATTGGTTCTAAAATCTTCTCATTACAAATTAATAGAAAATAACAAATTTTTGTGGGTAAGATCTTCAGTTACTGTCAATGAATCCACTGTGTTCCTATTTTCACTTATTTCATTGATGCTTCAAAACAAGAAAGTAAAACACAGATCTATGGAGAGAGAAACAGACAGCCAGATGGAGAGAGAAATATTCATTAACTGACCAACACAGCTTGAAAGTACATAAATGATATAAACACAGATACAAACAATTCACTGTAAAATCAGCATAAAACTAAATACCCAGAAGATCAAGCTGAATCTGACTGGCATGGATAGTCCATAGAGGTCACTGTTGAACTGACAGGAGCAACCTGTGGTTAATCATTAAAACCTGCAGACAGTCAAAAAGACAGCATGGTATGAAACTTGTTTTTGTATCTGTTTGTCTTGCAACTGCATGGGCAGTTCAGAAGTCTGGTGACCTCTCGGGTTGTGTTTGGACTGTTTCTTTTTCAGGTGGCAGGTCATGGGGTCTGAGTGGTTGGAGTGGTTTAAGGTCGCCGCCTGAAAGCAGGGGTACATCTCACAGTCCTTGTTATCTATTGACCAGGGACTTGAGGTGAAGTTCATCACATCCAACCTGACACAGCACAAGGGGCAGCATGATCTTTATATTGTGCATTTTTTAGTGGATTCTGGGGAGTCTGAGAGTCCTTTTGTGAGGCGGGTTGACCACACTGGACATGCATATTGACCGTGTGGTCTGATGAGAGCCTTATATACTCTTATCAGGTCTCTTTGAGTCAAACCAACCCACTTGAGCTGTCACAGGTACAACAGGCATTTAGATGCTCCAGTATTGATTGATCTATGCAATTTGGGTATCACATTTGATGGTCACAACTGATAATGACTCCCAGAAGTTTAACTTAGTTGACTCGTTCAGTTTCTGTTTCAATCATAACCAGGCATGGTACATCAGGTTCCATCTTACCGAATGATATCAGCAGTTCTTTGAGGTGTCTACATATACATGTATGTCTAGCTGGGGTTTTGTTTGACCGTTCAAGCACCTCAATGCTAGAACTGGCCATTGCCGTCAAATGCCATTTTCTTGAAATTTCAGTGAATATACATGTAGAATGTAACCCTCCTGCCTTGGGCGGCAGATCTCGCACATTATTATCATGAAAATTATTTAAATTTGACAACCTTCCACCTGATTGACATGCAGTGCGCCCCATAGTAAGTGAATGGGGCTCTCGCTCAGAACATGTTTCCATAATTACATGTATCTCCCATTTGCTGGGTTCTCCAGGTTGGAGTCTCTGAATGAAGGATGTAATGTCTAAACAAGAGGACTGTGACAGTCCTGTGCTCAGCTGACATGCACATACACCCTTGCGATTTTTTAAGATTTGCCCCCAAAAAGAACAAAGAAATTCATAAAAAGTCCAAAAATCGAAGGGGCTTGACCATTTGAACAAATCTGGTAGAGACCCACCAAATGAACATTCCAACAACGTTTGAATATAATCTGGATGACAGTTTCGGAGTAGAAGTCAAAAATGTGAATAAGCATCAGAATCTCCATTGACTTGCATGGTAATCAATAGGAAAGGTGCATTGACCAACAAGTACCCGAATTGAAAAAATCGTTAAAAATCAGCAATCCGCAGCATTACCACCTAGTGAACCACTTTCTTTGACTCTTCTACAAGGAACATATCTACCAAATTTCAGCTTCATCTGAGTGACGGTTCTGGAGAAGAAGTCAAAAATAGCAATAGCACACAAAAAATCATAAACAAGAGGGCTGTGTGAACAGCCCGTGCCTCAGCTGATCTTGACATTCATGACACTTGCAGCTCTATGAACTTGGGAAAGGATCAAGGACACCATGTTCTGAGTAAGTCTGAACTTTATAGAAGAACACTTACATGTGCAACATCAAAGTTCAAGTAGTTCTCAAGTTATAATGAAGAGTAAAATTCATGTATGTGACACTGTGACCCCACAAACGAGGTCAAGGTCATTCATGTACTGTCTCAGCATGACCGTCATACAGAATAATCAACATGTGTAGCTAACTCAAAACAGGTCTCAAGTTATCAAGTAAACAGTAAATTTCGTGTCAGTTGTCCGTTGAATTAGCATTAGAATGCCCATTGACTTACAAGATCTTTTAAGATTTGTCCAAAAAAAAGAACAAAAAAATTCATTAAAAATGAAAAAATCACTGGAGCATGAACATAAAATTGGTAGAAACCCACCCAACGTACATTGCCACCAAGTTTGAAGTTAATCTGTAAGACAGTTTTGGAGAAAAAGTCGAAAATGTGAATTAGCATTAGAATGCCCATTGACTTCCATAGCAATCAATAGGAAAGCTGCATTGACCGACAAGTACCAGAATTGAAAAAATCGTTAAAAATCAGGAATCCGCAGCATTCCCATATAGTGTACAAATTTGTTTGACCCTTCTACAAGGAACACATCCACCATGTTTCAGCTTAATCTGAGTGACAGTTCTGGAGAAGAAGTCGAAAATAGCTACAACACACAAAAATTCATAAAACATTAGGAAAAAATTGCAGCGCCACCAGGTGAACAAATTAAGAACTAGGAGTCCCAGGGAGTGTTCCTGTGTGATATCAAAGCAATTGGGTGAGCGGTTTCGGAGAAGAAGATTTTTTAAGATTTACCCAAAAAAGAACAAAAAAAATCATTAAAAATCCAAAAATCACTGGACTGTGACCATTTGAGCAAACTTGGTAGAGACCCACCCAAGGCACATCTCCACCAAGTTTGAAGTGAATCTGGCTGACGGTTTTTGAGAAGAAGTCAAAAATGTGAATTGTGGACGACGGACGGACGACGGACCCTCAAAAAACCTCAGCTGACTGACAAGTCAGCTGAGGTAAAAATTAGAAAAAAATTGCAGCGCCACTTGGTGAACAAATTGAGAACTAGGACTCCCCAGGAGTGTTCCTGTGTGTTATCAAAGCAATTGGGTGAGCGGTTTCAGAGAAGAAGATTTTTTAAGACTTGCCCCGAAAAAGAACAAAAAAAATTATAAAAAAATCCAAAAATCAATGGAGCGTGACCAATTGAACAAACTTGGTAAAGACCCACCCAAGGTACATTGCTACAAAGTTTGAAGTCAATCTGGTTGATGGTTCCGGAGAAGAAGTAAAAAATGTGAATAAGCATTAGAACGCCCATTGACTCGCATAGTAATCAATAGGAAAGGTGCATTTACCTAAAAGTACCCAAATTGAAAAAATCGTTAAACATCAGCAATCCGCAGCATTACCACCTAGTGAAAAAATTTGTTTGATCCTTCGCCAGGGAACATATCTACCAAGTTTCAGCTTCATCTGAGTGACGGTTCTGGATAAGAAGTCGAAAATAGCAGTAGCACACAAAAAATCTTAAAAAATTGCAGCACCACCTGGTGAGCAAATTCAGAACTAGGACTTCCCAGGAGTGTTCCTGTGTGATATCAAAGCAATTGGATGAGCAGTTTCAGAGAAGATTTTTTAAGACTTGCCCCAAAAAGGAACCAAAAAAAATCATAAAAAATCCAAAAATCAATGGAGCGTGACCAATTGAACAAACTTGGTAGAGACCTACCCAAGGTACATTGCTACCACGTTTGAAGTCAATCTGGTTGATGGTTTCGGAGAAGAAGTAAAAAATGTGAATTAGTATTAGAACGCCCATTTACTAACATAGTAATCAATAGGAAAGGTGCATTTACCAAAAAGTACCCAAATTGAAAAAAATCATTAAAAATCAGCAATCCACAGCATTACCTCCTAGTGAACAACTTTGTTTGACCCTTCTACAAGGACCATATCTACCAAGTTTCAGCTTCATCTGAGTGACGGTTGTGGAGAAGAAGTCGAAAATAGCAGTAACACACAAAAAATCATATAAAATTAGAAAAAAATTGCAGCGCCACCTGGTAACCAAATTCAGAACAGGGACTCCCTAGGAGTGTTTCTGTGTGATATCAAAGCAATTGGGTGAGCGGTTTCAGAGAAGAAGATTTTTTAAGACTTGCCCAAAAAAAGAACAAAAAAAATCATAAAAAATCCAAAAATCACTGGACCGTGACCATTTGAACAAACTTGGTAGAGACCCACCCAAGGAACATTCCAACCAAGTTTCAAGTGAATCTGACGGATGGTTTTGGAGAGGAAGTCGAAAACATGAATTACCACAGCAGTCCACATTCACTTGCATAGTAATCAATAGGAATGTATGCATTGGCCGCCAAGTACCTGAATTGAAAAAATCTTAAAAAATCAGGGATCCACAGCAACGCCACCTAGGGTACAAATTTGTGTGACCCTTCTACCAGGAACATTTACACCAAGTTTCAGCATAATCTGAGAGGTGCTTTTGGAGAAGAAGTCAAAAATGGCAAAAACACACAAAAATTCATAGAAAAATAGAAAAAGCAGCGCCACCTGTTGAACAAATTACCTTCTATGGGTCCCAGGAAGTGTCCCTATGCAATTTCGAAGCAATTGGCCTTTGTGGTTTCGAAGAAGAAGATTTTTTAAGATTTCCCCCAAAAATGAACAAAACAATTCATAAAAAATCCAAAAATCACTATACCATGACCATTTGAACAAACTTGGTAGAGACCCACCCAAGGCACATCCCCACCATGTTTGAAGAGAATCTGGCTTGTGGTTTTAGAGAAGAAGTAGAAAATGTGAATTGTGAACGACGGACGACAGATGGACGACGGATCCCTAACCCCATCACATAACCTCAGCTGACTGACAAGTTGTAGTTTGTCAGACCAACACCTGGATGCTGGTCACTGCACCACATGGAGGCTGGGGACAGCACTCCAACATGTAACAGCAGCCATTAATCCATCATTCTGTATGTACAATGTCTGCTTCAAACTTTCAAACTTCTCCACTCAAAAACGTTATCTACACTTTTACACAGCAATGTGTCAAAGGGATTTTGCTTTACATAATAATAAGAATAGGATGTATTCATATCTAAATGCGGTCCTACTCTAACACCTATTGAGCAAAAGAGAAAGCCACCTGCATCAGGGCAGATCCATGTATTCAGCATGGTCAAAAGTACTTTCTCAACAAAATGAACAACACAAACACACAATAATCTTAAGAAAATGTATTGACCTACATTGTATATTTGAAACATAAAGGATGCCTAAATTGATTAGAAATATGGGCTCTCTTTTGGTTGAAAAGGTGTTATTTATGGATGTTTATATAGTATATAATGCAAATCTGCCCTGATCATGGTGGAAGCATCAGTCTGTTCCCTCCGTAACACAGCAAGTGAGCAGGATCGCAGTTAGATACGAATGTCTCCTATTGTAGCACTGGGTAGAAATTTATGGATGTGTCTTTGTACAAGTAAAGTAATTCCATTCTACTACTGGAATACATTGAACCTCAGTATGGAGAATCCTGGATTTTTTTTTTTTTTTTTTTTTTTGATTTTTAAAAAAAATTTTTGACGAAACATCCATTTGACCCTTTCCCCTTTGAATTATGACTAACTCAACAGATTTCCTTGGCATGGGCTGGGCACTAAGTGCCCAATCCATGCCATGTAAAGCTGCTGACCTGGACATGTGATCTTGATAGGTCTCATCCACATTTCTCAGGCAAGTTGTTTTTCATTGCTGTTGACATTAGTTGAAAATGCTGGAGTAGTTGACATTTGACCACCAAGTTGTTTTTGCCCGTCTTAGGAGGAAGGGGTTAATCATGCTATCAGCTCTCTTTTCCAGATAATCACAATCATTGGCTTGTAGAAGTAATTTTGGAACAACTGAAAGCTTCTAGATACCTGACATTTAATTTTGATCTCAGATCTTTCCTTTCACCCACTTTTCACAAAAGAGAGTATTACATTCAAAATGTAGTGTATTTTCCTGAAATGACCTTCAAACGGTATTGAAATTCATGAAAATAAGAACATAAAGTTGGTTCCTTTGTTGCAATATCATCTCTTATTTATGCTTATCAATTTTGACAATGTGTCCCTTAAAAATATACTTCCTTGCCAAGAGCAACTGTGTAAGCCTGTCACTTGGTAACACTGACAATCTGTCACTGTGATATGGGCATACAGCTGGAATACCAAGACTATTACTAACATTTGTGGCAATACAGAATCCTTATTCCAAACATATAATGATTTCCTTCTTGTATCAATCTCAGTGTGTGTTTGAAGACCATGGCAATGACTTGTTTAAACAGTTAATTTTATCCAAGTTGCGTGCTTGGCAATAACACAACATACAATGTATTTGATTGAGGGATATCTGCCCGTAAATTAAGACAAGAACTTCCTGGTTCTATGATACATGTATAGGTCGAAGCAGCACCATGGCTAATGTAAATGTCCTGTACTGGGCGGGTTAGAGAATCATGGCTTTGGCAGCAACAAAATCACAGGTGAGCTGCTTTTAGCTCCCCTGACTCTGTCCTAAACAAGCTCTTAGGGGAGCTTGCAACACAAGCATGTTACATAGAATGGCTGTCACCATCTCCCCTGAAATGCTTTCTGGTATAGAGAATTATGGATTAATGGCAGCTCCCCTCAAATGGTAAAACCTGACACATGGACTTTAATAAAAGGGTATAATGTTCATCACCAGCACTGAATGAGTTTCATACGTACCAGCCGCTTGTATGGCTTAACTTGGCTGATGACTTTGGCCATGCTGGGTTTGCCTCCTAAGCAAACCAAACTCTATAATGTCTCTGTGTCACTTGGTCTGCCCCGTGACTCTCAGATTTTCTCTATATTAGTGTGAACAAAGTGCACAGGACTCTGGCAACACTCGTGTGTAATCTCACATATGCAATGAGAAAATCTGGATCCTTGGATAATGCAGGGGGTCTACCTTGAATCCTAATGGCAACTAAACTGATGATCAGGAAATCAGTCGAGTCCCATGTAAAAGATGCAGTTTTGGGCTTAGAGAGGTTTGACAAAGAGGTCACCATATTGAGAAGTTTTTTTTCCATGGGACCCCCTACAGCTGATACAGCAGGTCTTCCTGGTAACGTTTTTTTTATCTTTGGTAAAAAAATAGAGGGATGGTCTCTTTGGAAATTCAAAGTAGATCAAGTGCTCGTCTAGTTTCCCTTCAATAGTGATGTGACCTTTACCAAGTTAACATCACTACTCAGATTCCCGGAACAAATTAAATAACAGTGACATCCCACACCAGGATTTCATGGTGATCCTGGACATTAGGGGCCGTATCACATTTATCGTTCGTCCTGGACGCAAAACTTTACATTTGAGACGAACGCAGATGCAGCAACTAATTGGTTCATCCCAAACCCTGCTGGACGCAGCGGGAAGAACGCAGACGATATCAGACCATGGCAGTGGAACGCAGGCCAGCACACCTGCAAGGACGAACGCAGGCTGACTTTCTACCGGACGAACCATGCACTGTTCAAACCCAAGCTATTAATAGTACAGGCCCCATCTGCGATACCTGAGTGACCTGCTTTGTTTTGAGACGAACGTAGGAGCAAGCGCTGAGCATATTGATGGGGGCTTTGAATACATGCCTCACTTCCTCCATACATTTTTGATGGACTTACTGCTTAAGTTTGGCCCTTCCTGTCAGTAGAGTTGTTCTTCCAGAGGCATGATCCAAAAAATGCCCCCACCCCCACCCCCGTGTGTTGTTATTATTTTCATTCATCGGTGTTGCAGACTGCAGTTTTTTAAGTCATTTGTAACACATTTTCCAAGAACACAATGTCACAAAACAATTGTGATTGAATTCAATTAACTCCTCGTTTAACCCTACTGTATTCCCCGCCTTCATTTTATGTTGCCGATTTAATTTACGGGATTATATATATGTACACACAGTACCAAATGAAAGTCATTTTTTAACACCTCCACTCGCGACTCTTGCGCTGCCCAAGGCAGCAGCGGCAACGGACCTAACACTTTATAATACAGCACCCGCACCTGCACGGACTTGAGCAAGTTACCGTGTGGACATGCTGCACCTTTATCTTGGGATCCAGGATCTAATAAGTCCAAGTGACAGATCGGGTCAACTGTGTGTGCCGTGAAACTTAAAAAAACAAACAAACAAAAAACGGGTGACTCGAGTGGAGTTCATCAGAAATACTATCGTCCAGGATTAAGATTTTATCGCCAATGAAATAATAGGCAGCCTACAATGTAACGCAGCTGTTTCCCTGAGACTGCTCGGCGCTACCGTGGTCTTGCCTTTGAATCGGATTGTTCGCCTTCAGTTTTGTTCAAACACTTTCCTTGCCCTTCCGCTCCTCAGCATTAAATGTGATACAACAACAGCAAAAAACATTGCCATGATAAAACTTCGATTGTAATTATGACGACTCAAAATAATGACACGACAAAAGCTGGTCATACCAAAATGCCCACATGTCAAAATATTGTTATATCAGAAAAAAAGACAGGTTAAGGTAAGTGACCGGTCACACTACTGACAAACTTCAATGACGAAATGAAACAATGACAGAAAATAATGCCGACAAATGATCGGCACAGTCAAGCGCCTGGTGGACCTAACTTGTGTACGCATGATGACCACTGCTTGATGATCAACACCAGGGATCAACACATACACACATTTCTTGTTTGTGTAATTTGAGATCTAACACGAGTTATATGACAAGAGGTGACTGAGTCAGCATCATTCATAAATCATCTGAGCTGGCAGTACTATTTTGACAATGTATACATCCTTGATTTCCCATTATGAATCCGATGAATTTGTTTTATTTACCTGTCTCTTCTCTGCCAAGTAATTGTCAATGTAAGAAACACGGCGATTCAGGAATTTATTCAATATAGGCCTAATGTGTAACTATGTGCCTAAATAATTCCACGCCTGATATAGCCATCAAATGCAGGTGAATGAAAATGTCAGTCAGTTACCATTTTGCTCACAGGGGCTTTGCAGTAGGCCTCGTGGCGGGCTCGAAACAGTTGCATGACACTCTTATCAAAAATCGACCGGAAGAAGAGGGCTGTCACATGTTATTTATTGTTGAATAAAATACATGTTCATTTAAAGTCAAGTCGAAGCTAATACATACACATTTGTGAAGAAAATACCCGCCGTGATGCCCTATGGACATTGATGGACTCGTCCTGTAGTCATTGGTGACCACAGCATGACAAGAGGAGTGTGCCGCGGTTGGTCACGTGATCAAAACTTTCCAGAACCTGGTTGTTTATAAATAGAAATGACAGGCTGCGTGCCTGGCATGCCGCCAGAAAACAAGTCAAAACTATTTTTTAAAAAAATTATTTATTTATTTATTTATTTTTATTTTTTTTTTTTTTGAGCCGTGAAAGTTATCTTTGAGTACTTTCTAATCAGAATCAGTGTGTAGGTAATCCGCTGTACGGTTTGCGATCCACAGGCACAGGGGTACGCCTACAAATCAGTATGAAACTTGAAAGTGAAACTGCACCCTGACCAGGCATGCAGCTCAAGCATACGGCCTCATACAGCCACACTCACAGAGCACAAAATTGCAATTCTTTTCGTTGTTTTATTCCCACTTTAGTACAACATGTGCATGTATTATGGCAGTATATCAAACGCCCAGGGATAGATGCATCTTAATTCGTTACAGTTAGGCTAGAAATGCTTTAGTTCTACAAAACGCGTTAAAGTCGCAAACATTACAAAAATTGCGTCGTTAGAAAACTAATTTGGCAGAGACAATGACTGTCAACAAAAAATAATGTGGCTCTTAAAGAGTTAATCCTGTCACTGCCAAGCAGAACGAAAAAGAGAATGAAACTAACAACAACAAAAGACTGGTCAATGCCGTTATTAATTCTTTTCAGATAATTTACTTGTCGCCACATCCTCGCGGAATCAACAGAAGCGAACATTTGTCCAGGGAGATATTGAAATATTTCAAAATGCACCTGTTAATATGCTCATCTAGTGAAAAATACATATAAACATACCAAAGTCAATGATTTCAAAATGTGTCAGTCAATATTTGAAATGATGTGCCCAAAATACCAGGGTTTAACAATCCCGGAGATTTTTTTTTTTGTCCGACTTTGTAAATTTTTCAGTTTTCATTTTTTCTTCTGACTTTAAAATTTTGCCTGAAAAAAAAACTGAAAAAAAATGAGCAGCCCCAGTTTTATTTTATTTTTATTTCGAGAACTGCACCATAAAAACAGCCCCCTCCCCCCGTAAACTAAGGAATAAAAAAATGAAAGGCCTAAATTCGAAATGATACCTGTGCCCGGGACACCCGAGCCAGGATTCTTCAATTTTCATGCAGTAACTCGATAAAACAAATGTGCGAATAAAGGAGATTAACTTCAAAGCCCAAGATTGAGTCTGTAAATGTAGACCAAAATCAAATATGATATTTCCAACCTCTGCTAGTTGCAAGAAACAATAGGCCTGCTCTTAAAAAAAGTCAATACGTTCAGTGGTAACTATGATGACACACCCAAGGGTGTATCAACGTATTACCACTGAGTAAATAAACTATCTTTGAACCAGAAACATTCATACGTATTATACACGTTCCTGAATTAATATGATCCGACACTGAGTTCATTGTCTTTATTGTTAATTTTCGAATAGAAATACGGAGAGAAAGGATTCGTCATTGCTGGTCAGTAGCTGCATCCGTGTGTGAACTAGGCCTAAGCGAAATAAGCGGTTCCAGAAAAGATTTAGTCAAATCCTAACGAATTTCGATGAAATGTATGATGCTTTATTAATCAGAAACATCAATTTTAAACTTATGTGAAGCAGATATGAGAACTACCCCCACAAAAAGAATAATTTTCGCATCTGATTTGGCAAGCAAAGCTGTGCATGCGGCACGGAGATTTTGATCATAATCAGTCTTCTTCGGCAAAAAGAATTCTTTCAGCTTTGTTAAGTAAGCCTGGCTATATTTCAAACCCTGACTTAATGTGTCGTGGTGTACATTTTCAGTCTTATCCACACCCGGCCCTGGACGAAATGATTACATATCAACTGCAAACTGCGCAGTGCCTCTTGAGATTTTTGACCGCCATTTTGTGGATAAGCTGGTCACATCACCCACATAGTTTTGGACAACTGGCCAATGATGGGAAAGTAAAAATACCCGCACCGCAGTCACACACAACAACACATTATTTTATAAGCATCGAAATGGCAAATTTGTAAAGATATGCCCTCACATTCAGCATTGTCTTCGACTGAAAGATCGTGATTTGTGCTTGGCTTTGCCGCACGTTTGTCATAACGGGCCCCGTGAAATACAACAGAAACCCCCCATACAAGTACACGGCCGGTAGAACACGTGTCGCTCCGGACTTATATAAAACGTAACTATATTCACACACCGTCTTGGCTAATCAATAGTTTTGAGTGAGGTCTTTTTAACAGGAAAAGACTTGATACAAACTCAATTCAAATGGATTGTAATTTTCTTTCCATATAACGTCGCGGCTGGGCCTATATGTAGTTAGAGAATGGATACTATGGCCGGGTAACGATTCATGCCACACTTTTGTTGCCTGGCCTTCCGTGTCTTCTAAATGAACTTTGGCACATTTGAATCTTTGCTGCATTCACATCAATGACACTGCAGTACCCTCTTTCATGACATAGTTTCGATTTCTTATTGAACATTATTTTCACACAGCTACACGAAGAGAAAAGGACTAGGCCTACATAAATTAAAATTCCCGATATTTTGCATTTATTAAACTCAATGAAACCCCAGAACTTAAAATAGAAAACACTCTCTCTCTCTCTCTCTCTCTCTCTCTCTCTCTCTCTCTCTCTCTCTCTCTCTCTCTCTCTCTCTCTCTCTCTCTCTCTCTCTCTCTCTCTCTCTCTCTCTCTCTCTCTCTCTGTCTCTCTCTCTCTCTCCATTTTTTCTTCTGCCACTTTTTCCGATAATACTTAATTATCACTCCCGTTTTTCCCTACTTGGAATCTGTGCAAACATTGTCCATTACGACAAGGGGTGTTTCCGCTCAGAGATCTCAGGTTAGCAGCTGCAGCACGTTTCAAAAGTTTCAAGATGATTTGGACTTTAATATACGTGCTACATGTCAGGACAGAATGGGAGGGGTCATTTTGCCTGACAACCTCTCAAGAGGGAAAGACGTTTATTTCGTGCATGACTTCTACAGAGACCGTTGGACACGGAAAATACGTATCAAAATATTTGCTACTCGTAATGGTAAACAAACTGGCTAAATATCACAAGTTGATTCACAACGATGATTGCTGTAATTTGTAAACCAATATCTCTTATTAAACTTGGCCAAAGGGATCAACATACTGCAATAAGCTAGTTCTGTGGGCCTAGGGTGCTTAAAAGGTGTACATGGGAGCAATGAAACTAACAATCTGTTGTTAGTATATGCAAGGAGGTTACACCAAAGGAGAGTCCACTCTGGCTTTTTCGCCAGGTCGATCATTTTGCGGTTTTAAATGAGATTATTTGATAGCGATGTCATAAGCAGACTGGGGATGGGGGGGGGGGGGGGGGTGCATGGTCCGGCTGCTTTGGGCTATGAATATCGCGCATACTCACGCAAATTATAACCACCTTTGAAACCTGAGGAACATATTTCAATTAAAATTTCAATGAATCAATGGATTTGATATTTCATAAGTCCCAGCAGCACCCTTAGCACGCTGTAAGGAGTACATTCGAACATACTCTGAACATCATTTGCCATCTTTTGCGACTATATTCGCCCGCACCACAACTCAAGCCAACATTCATCAGCTCACCGTTCACCCCTATTGTCTATTTACCTGCAGCGTGTACATTTTATTGCAGACAAACGTCAATACTTGCGACTAGTTGTTTCCATTTTGTGTTTAAAATGAGAATTTCCCTGTCACACGGATAAAAATCTAACATCCACCCGTTTTTGTCACAATTTGAATGATGAAGTCCAAAATCTACGCAAAAACTAAAGTAATTTTGCCCGTTTGCGGCCTAACGCCATGATATTTTATACTGCTGGAAAGCTCAGGATTTTGTCTCTTTGCGTCACAGGCTCTGTGATGGTTAAAAATAAAGAATTCATGGGATATCTTTTTTTATGTTGAGTGCACCATTGTCGTGACGGCCGGCGAACCAAAGAAGTGCATTACAGCTTGCCAGACATGGTTTGTGAGGGACCAACGCTGGCCCTTTGAAGTTCCGCTCTGGTGCTTGCAAGACAAGGTTTGTCAGGGACGAACGCTGGTCTCCGCTGGTGTTCGCCCTGGACGCTACCGGACGCAAGCAGACCATGCCAGACGATCACAGATAATATCAGACGAACAGCGCTAACGCGGTGCGTTCATTTGGGCCAGACGTTAATGCCCAGACGAACGATAAATGTGATACGGCCCCTTAGCTCCCTCTATACAAACATACCCCATAGAAAAGGTATCCAAGCAAGTAGAGAAGTACTCAATAATAGGGGAAAAGCCACCCCACACACAAGGCTATTACTAACGTTATTACACTTTATTCTCACAAAAAACACCTATGCTTTCAATGACGAAATGTACTTACAGATCAAAGCTATGGCCACGGGAACCATGTGGACCTAATAATGCTAAATTTATTCATGGCCCATTTAGAAGAACTCACCAGAAATGCACCATACAAACCAAACATTTCGCTCAGATTTATCAACAACATATGGTTGATATGGCCACATGGGCATGACTAACTTACTGAATTTATGATTAACATACATCAATAATATTCATCGCACAATTAAATTCATGCTGAAACATTTTCAATCAAGAAATACACTTCCTGGACATAACCATCAACAAGGGAGGCAGAAATTCTTAACACTAAAGCTTACCACAAACCAACAGATTCCCACGCACATTTACCTGTTTACATTAAACATGGACGTCCATTCATCCTCTCTCATGTGGAAATGCCATACCTCACAGTTAATTTCTAAGAATAAGATGCATACGCTCCTAGATGGCGGACTTTTAAAGATCAAGCCTTAATATTAAAAGATCCACTCAAAAATGGAAGCTATATCCAGAAAACTTAAATTTGGCCATCCAGAAAGTGAAAAACCAAGATACGCACACCCTGTTAAACCTGTTAAAACAAAAAAAGAATTAATGGAGCTCACCTTTATCACCACATACCACCCTACTAAACCGAGCAGTAGACAAAAGCACATATGCAATTGGACCATTCTAGCAAAATCACCCAGACACTGTGTGTTTATATAACAGACCCATATGACTAATATGTTCCAAAAATCACAATGTCATGCACCTTCTAGTGTGCTCTGAATTCACAAGTAAAATGCCATCACCAATGAGTTAATAGGGAAGGGCAGTTTCTTAAGTTTCCAGAAACCTCCACTACACGGCGCGAGTCATTGCTTTCATCCGGGTACTCGCCTGCGGGTGAACATTTTGGTTTCGGCGGATTTGCAAACACTGTGATACACTGATAACATTGTACGTATCGGCAATCAAAGTACAAAAAAATGTTCCTTTTCACGTAATATCTGCTAATAAATTTTACACACACGAAAGATAAGATTGTATTATAGCAGAGCATAAATGCAATTGTTCGTATGTTGTGTTAAAAAAGTGAAAAATCCATTTGAACCGCGTTGACCGGCAACCGCATTCTGCTTGTTGCATTCCTGCGTAGCGCCACCCGACTATGTGAATGGTTGAAAGAAACGCAATAATAAAGAATATTCTTCGACAGTTATTAAGATAATGCAATGATCACATATAACAAATTATCGACATAGCACATAATATGGACTCAACAGCATGAGGATTTCGTAAGACTCCTGTTGCAAGGATTTAATGTGACCCGGTTCATCGCGGGCGATAATGGAGGATCGAGTAGGATAAAACATTGGTCATCGCGTTTTAAGAACAGTGTTGCCAATCTGCCAAACTTAAAATCTGGGAAATAGAAAGTAAATTTAGGGAGATTGATAAATTAATATGAAATATAGAAAGGAAATATTGATGAATTTCAGGGAAGTGACTCAAAATTGTCAAAAATCCACACTTTTTCAAGAATTTTAAGCACAAAATTCCGGGAGTCTCCCGGGTAATTCGGGAGGGTTGGCAACACTGTAACTTACAGTGTAAGAAGTCGATTGTATTTTATTTGCCAGGTGTGTTGTCATTGTGTCAAAAATAAAGACGAGTAGACAACCTCATCAGAATATGTTATTGTAGATGAATTCCCAAGTTTTACAGTGTTACTGTATGTGTGTGGGTGGGTGTGGGGGGGAGGGTCGGCAGGTAGCGTTAAAAGTTAAATTAAAATTAGAATCAAATGTGATAAAACTCCACAACAATGTGTATTGGGTTGATTCCTTGATTGCATTACTTTCTACAAAAAGTATTCATTAATGACAACATTATCATGATTATGAGTTACACTTGGTTATTTCATTCGCCAAGAATAACACTCAGTTTGCACCATGCGTTAACACATTATAGTATGCAACGCTACTCAGGTTGACCCGCTATTGAATACCCGGATGAAAGCTGTCTGTAGCGCCACATGGCAGTCAATGAGAGAACGCAGAGTTATTGCTCTACCATATTCATATCGGTGCCCAACATACCCCTATACGAAGTGAAACTTTAATTCACAAGTCACGTGACCAAGATGAAATACACCATGTGACATCACATTACATGTCAAACCAAAAACATCATATATACTAGAACAGACTGATTTTCCAACAGAAAATCAAATGTCTCCTGGTGGAACACTTACGTCTCTGAATAAGCTACAGGTGATAACAAATTACAAATGACCAAGTTTGCTTGAAAATTACAATCCAATTTTAGCTCTCACCTACATACATTACTCTAGCAATTTTCATCAAGTTCTTCAAGACTTATTGCAGAGAAACCAATTTCACATAAATGACCCTGTGACCTTGAAAATTAGGTCAAGGTCACCCAAATACAATCCCAACCTTGGTCTTACCTTGATACATTATCATACCTAGTTTCATAAAATTCCATCATGTTCTTCAAGACTTATCGCACAGAAACCAATTTCACATTTAAGTGACCCTGTGACCTTGAAAATCAGGTCAAGGTCTCCCAACTACGATCCAATTGTGGATCTCACCTTGATGCATTATCCTTCCAAGTTTCATCAAATTCCATCAAGTTCTTCAAGACTTATAGCACAGAAACCTATTTAATAAAACTGACCCTGTGAGCTTGAGAATTTAGTCAAGGTCACCCAAATATGATACCAACCTAGGTCTTGCCTAGATATATATTCCTACCAAGTCTCATCAAATTTCATCAAGTTCTTCAAGACTTATTGCAAGGAAACCAATTTCATATAAGTGACTCTGTGACCTTGAAAATTAAGTCAAGGTCAGCCAAATACAATCCAAACCTAGGTCTTGTCAAGATACATACTCCTACCCAGTTTCATCAAATTCCATGAAGTTCTTCAAGACTCATCGCACAGAAACCAATTTCACATAAGTGACCCTGTGACCTTTAGAGTTTGCTCAAGGTCATCCAAATACAATCCCAACCTAGGTCTTGTCAAGATACATAATCCTACTCAGTTTCATCAAATTCCATCAAGTTCTTCAAGACTTATCCCACAGAAACCAATTTCACATAAGTGACCCTGTGACCTTGACAATTTGCTGAAGGTCATCCAAATACAATCCTAACCTAGGTTTTGCCAAGATACATAATCCTACCAAATTTCATCAAATTCCATCCTGTTCTTCATGACTTATCGAACGGAAACCAATTTCACACAAGTGACCCTGTGACCTTGAGAATTCGCTCAAGGTCATCCATATACAATCCAAACCTAGGTCTTGCCTAGATACATAATCCTACCAAGTTTCATCAAATTCTGTCGAGTACTTCAAGACTTATCGCATGGAAACCAAGTGTTGAAGAACCTGAACAACAACAACAACAACAAGCAGAAGTAGCGGAAGAAACCAGCACTAAAACAATATGTCCCCCGGCTTCCACCGGGAGACATAATTATAGAATGCAAAAAATGTGACATTCAATATGTACAGCGACGGCCAAATCTCCAAGATTCTTAATACCAAGTTTCACAGACATGGATTTGATTTTAGAAATGCCTCACCTACGAGCATCTCTGCCCACTTTAATTATAATGTGCAATTTGATCGTTTTACATATTTGAGTTTGAAAAAAATTACACACAACAATAATGTCTTTCGTCACAATATGGCAGCTACATGGATACAAGACTTAACTCTTTAAGTGCCAAATTTTGGACTAAGTCAACAGCTTTTCTTGGTGCCCATTGGGTGCAATGTGCCCAATGCATGCCAAGAAAAGCTGTTGACCTGGGATATTTTCTGTGGAACTAGAGGCATGCTGGTACTTGAATGAAAGGTATTTTTATGAGGAATACAAATATGAGATCCTAATGATTATTCAGACAAGTTTCACTTTAAGTAGATCAACTTTAGATATGATTGCATGGCACTGAAAGAGTTAAACATAATAAGAGAAGTCAGGAAGACATGAACTATCACAATGTTTACATTCAATATAACATCAACAAAAAAGGTTCAAGGACTGGAAAAGTTGAAGACAAAATACCCAAAGGATCCATCAGGAACTAACCAAATGACTTGAGCGTCCAGCATGTGATGACACCTTCACAAGGTGCAACAACTTCCAAGAGACATAGTAAGAACAAGCACACTGATCTGAGGCCAAAACCTATCATCACTGATGCTGATCCAACTTCACACAGTCAAGCTGCCCCAGGACGCGCCAACAGTACTGGAAATAAAACGCACCCCTATCGCAACTTTTCAGGACCATTTAAGGCCCCAAAACTACAAGATCAAGCATCCTCGTAATAATTTTACTGCATATAGATAACAAGGAAAACTCCCACATCTAATTATATGCAAACCAACAGCCAAAGAAATGGAGAAAGAAAGAAAAAACAAGAGCAGATAAAACGATTAAAATTAGAATTAATGAAAAAGTACCAGGCAAGGGCCTGACGAGACAAAAGATTTATTTAGTCCAACCTCTTTTGCCTCTAGCAAGGCATCAAGAGAGACTGAACATGACTGTTGCATGTGTCTTTTATACACTGCGGTGTAAGCATATGACTTTGCTAACATCCTTAGTCCAACGTCATATGCAGGTTGTTGACCCTGCCGCTTTGAAATTCTGTTGACCCCATTCTATGATGTGCTGTAGGGACTGTGTACGCAGTGGCACATGTTCCAATTTGTTGTGTCTATGATGTCATAGGCACAGGAATCCCCTGCACTGGGTTGTCCAAATGATTGGGAATTTCCCAGTAGAGTTCCTTAAATAAATATTTGCATGAGTTATGGGACTGATTATGTTACAGTGTCATATTTCAATTAATGAACCCAAAATACATGTTCGTGAACAGTTCATCAAAAGAAAATACCAGAGAGGTAAATCAATACATTTAAACTTGCAGCCAACTGGGCAGAAATCATGGAAGGAATGAACGACTCATATGGAGACAACAGAGCCAATCAACTACCCCAACAAAGAACCCGAGATGTACAACCCCTTCCTGGACTACTTAATGTGACTGTAATATATATCCACAGATATATAAACAGTAATCCCTGTCTTGAGATGCCACCCTCAAAGGCTGGCCCCAAACGTGGCCTCTCAAGACAGGGGCCCCGGACCACTGTGTATATATATATATATATATATATATATATATATATATATATATATATATATATATATACTGTATCTTCTTTGAATAGCATATTTAACTAGAACAGGCTGATTTTCTGACAGAAAATCAAATGTCTCCCCTTGCGCCCTTACTATTGTCACCCATATTTTTATAAATAAGCATACTGATTTGACTAAATGCCCATGTGACCTTGAAAAATAGGTTAAGGTCATACATCTGCAGTCACAAACAAGGTCTTACAAGTCTTACATAGAAACGTAATCATACAAAATGTCAACCTCTTTAAGACAAATCTTTCTCGAGTGCATCTGCAATGATTTTTAAAAAGTGGCTATGTGACCTTGGAAATAGGTCACCCATCTACAATCCCAACCTAGTTCATATTATGGTACATAATAATGCAAAATTTCAACCTCCTAAGCCAAATCCTTGCAGAGTTGTTGCGTCTGCGTCAATTTTAGAAGACATGCCCATGTGACATTAAAAAATTTGTCTAAGTCACCCATCTGCAATCCCAAGTAAGGTTTTATATAAGAACACCTTCACAAAAAATTTCAACTTCCCAAGTCAAATCTTTCTTGAGTTAATGCATTCACAACACACACAACAATGTGTTGAAGAAGAACAAGAAGAAGCGGAAGAAACAGACGCAAAAACAATATGTCCTCCCCCCCCCCCCCGGTTGCACGGGGAGACATAAATATCACACATAATGATACTTACATGTACATATGATGATATTTACCCTCAGATTTATATTTTACGTTAAGTTGGTGGTTCACACCTTACCCCACCCCCACCATCATGGAGGAAGGATTAGCTCAGACTACACTTTGACAATGAAAATCCCTTGTGGGAGATGTGGCACGCATTTCAGCAGTACTACGCCACATGCTCTTCCATTGAAATATACTCTTAACTGCCACTTTTTTCTGCACTTGTCCACTTTAATACGGTACCTTGATTTTTTCAGATATTATACCCTGCAAATCCATTTTGAAAGCAACATGCTTCTTCCTAGAAGGATGCCAGTGTCAAAATGGTATCATGATCAAGGGACATTCCTACAGAGTTCCAATAATACTACACCGCACATCTCTCCACTGAAAGAAGATACTACATTTCCTGTGCAGTCCCGCCAAGTCCTTCCACCAGAGCAGGCTATCTCCTGTGCCCTTTCAGATTCAGAATACTTTTTATTTCCCAACAATAAACATGCAGACATATTGTATATAATAATATATATGCTTGTACACATATGTATTTTCTCTCTGTGCATGCACATTTGACAATCAACTTCAACTTCTTTTTGGGGGGGTCAAAACAAAGCAGTGGACTTTTCCCAAGTCTAATACACAGTATGCATGTGGTTGGTTGTTGAATTTTCTTATAACCATTGTAACTTAGATGCATGACTTCATTTCAGGTCCAAATAGGGAGTTATGTACGTATCATATGGTCAAGGGAATGAGAAATACTGCTACCCCAGATGACTGTTTGAATTACAGTATTCCCCCACATTTCTCCGGAAGATCTATACAGGTCACTTCTCCATGCAGCGAGTATGGTATTTTCATTTTATTTCCCCCCCCCCTTTCTGGAGAGGCCACTCCTCTTATAAGGCCACATTTCTGGTGCACTTGACGTAGCCTTATAAGAAGGGAAGCACTGCATGTACAGCAGTTCAGATCCCCTCTTGTTAGCCCCCCTGATAAGGAGACCACTCACTCTACAGAGGCCACTTCTCCCTCCATCAAGAACACTAGTTTCATTTTATTTTGCCCCCCACAAGAGGCCATCCCTCCCTTAAGGCCACATTTCTGGTACACCTGGGGTGGCCTTATAAGAGGCATGTACATGTACATATATATGCACAGGCCAGGTCAGTGTACAGAACCTCCAAGTCTCCCACCTCTGCAAGAGATCTCCCACCTTTTCTTACTTTTTGACAGCCTCCAACTCTTCAGCTTTCTCCCACTTTTTGTACATTTTTTTTAAAGTAGCATTATTCCATCAGTGGCTGTGAAGTTGTACTGTTTTACCGTGGTGTTGTACTATATATGTGCGGAAACTTCACATCTTTATCCTCATTTTGTGATATGTGTAATGTATAACAATGTTTTTGCTATGCCTTGCTGCTTACTAATTTTACAACAATTAATTGTCATTTTGTACTCTGGGAGACAATTTGCTCATATAATTAAGGTGATGACCATAAATACACATATGTATTGGTTACTTTTGTGAGTTGTTAATGTTAGAGCAGTTGAGTGATTATTTTCATTGACTGAAAATGTCTCTGATGGTGCCTTAAATGATTCAAAATACAGGAAACGATGGTGCAAATTTCAAATTTTTCCTGGGCCAGCATGCTCCCCCCCCCCTATGTTTCACGTCTTCGTTGCTTGCCCTCCCACTTTTCACTAGCTGCAGGGGAGAGACCTCCCACTTTTAACATAGCCTAGCTTTGAGGCTCTGAGTGTACAATCTCTTAACAGCTGACGAGGTGGGTGATAACTCAGCTAATGACACCCTGGGAGAGCTGGGTCACAAAAAAAAAAAAAAAAAATTAAAAAAAATAAAAGAAAAGCTAATTGTGACTTGCCTACAAAGCAGACCAGGTTCTCTCTTTTGGCAGAGTCGACAAGACATGCAGCTTGGGTCTGCTTTGCAGGCAAAATTGTGACACAGCCATTGTTAATTGTAAAATGATGTTGCAGCTAAAAAGCCTAACCCAGGAAGTAAAAAGTGGCCTGCTCTTTCTGCCCGTTTCTTTTCACCTTTGAAGAGGTGTCTCTACCGACTCTGTTCATCTTATTTAAAGAAACTAATGAGGGAACAATACCTGTGTTCAATTTCCTTTGTTTTTGTTTCACTTTCAAAATTAATGTACTTGTAGCACTAATAAATCTCTGTGCCTACACGATCATCAAGCTTATACATTTCAGAGACAATCTTTGATCGTTGTTGTTAGTGCCTGACAAATATCCGCGATATGCTAATGGCTTTACGCTTCTAATTTATCAAAACTCTATCTGAATTGAACGCAATCAACTCAAAATTCATCGTGGCTTCCTGTCTATGCCTTAACACAATGCAATTCCTCTCAAAGAAATGTCAATTATTTCACTGAGTTCTTCCACTAATTGGATGTCTGCAAAGCTGGACTAAAACCAAAGCGTAATGTATCAAATATCAATTCAATCAAGCACCCTGTAAATAACCAGTCTTCATTAGTGCATGTTAAATGCTGGGCATCGATCTGGTTTGTCTCACTTTGGAAAAAGAGAAGCCTGCATTGTGTTTGCTAATTAAAATGTAAAATTGGTATTCAGGTACTTTATGCTTCCTTAACTTTGATGCTAGTGGGAATATTTGGACTGTTACCTCCAGAAATCCAGAAAGGGAACCATCGGTCAATATTCACTTTATAAGCTGGTGCGATGAGTGCTGCCACCTACATCATACTGGGCAGAGCTGCTTGTTCTGCCTTGTTCTAACGACAACATTATCAAAAACAAGTGAAAAATTTGAAGCAATAGATTCTGAAAAGGAAGTTTCTTGCATGCACGTGGCGCCACCAATATCGAAAGAGACCTAGATTTCCATACACCCTAAAAGTCCTGAAAGTTACATTGGGCTCAGTTGAAAACTGTGGACGGTATCCGGTATCGCGCTCACAACCCAAAAGTTTACGGAGGGAAGGACGGAATGATGGATGGATGGACATGAGCGATCATATAAGCTCTGGGACCTTACGTCAGCACAGCTAAAAAAAAAAAAATAGTTACTGTTCAGCACTAGTTACGCATGTTATTTGAGTAACAGGCAAAAATTGCATCCTGGTCCTGCTCACCAGACAAACAACCAAACCACTCGATGACATTTAGACGTGCAGCAGTCCCTGTTACGAGAGACCCCTGTGATGAGAGACCCCTGTCACGACAGGCCACCCTCTCATGACGGACTATTTTACAGATTCCTGAGTCCTATACTTCCCCTAATAATCTGGCAGTTGTGAGAGACCACCTGTCTAAGACCACATTTTTGCTGCAGTACGGGCGGGGGGGGGGGGGGGCCTCAGGTGACAGTGGCCACTGTTACACTTTCAGGACAATGTGGACGAGAAAATAAATGTTGACCTGGCTAGTGGGCAACAGACCAAATGTCACCCCAAGGAGATCTGTCTACCATAACGTTCAAGGCATGGTTTCCTTTGGGTGAGATTTGGTCTTCCGCCATGCAGGTCAACGTTAATTTTATATATCTTCGGTGGGAAATTGTGTTGCAAGCAATTATACCTCTGAAGCCAGGGCCAAAGAAGTACTGCACATACATGTGGAGCCTGTCAGTGCCTCTTGTTGTCATTCATCTGACACTGTAAGACATCTGCGGGGTGGATCTATCCAGTGCTACCATAACAAGGGACTTGGTACAAGCTGAAAATTACATTATCAAAAACCGATGACAGTCCAATACAACCGGTCATAGAAACCAACGTAAAAATAACAGCAAGATACCTGTCCCACCTCACCCCCACACATCAAAAGGTTAGTGACTAGTGGAAGGTGATCAGAATAGGTACATGATTGACTGTGGCATATCAGCACCCAGTCTGATTGCTTGTCAGTCTGTGTTACTGGCCACCACTGTCACAAATCTAGTTTGTTATTCTGTTCCATGACATTAAACTCACCCATTACCAGCGACAGTTTTCTTTTGTACACGTCCATGTACCTGGGATTACAGCTGGTTGAGTGTGCATGTATACGGAAATTTTCCACACAAGAAGCATCTACATTAGCCTAAAGTAATTGTATTTTGCATTGCCTTTAATTTAACAGTGCTGCATTTTGTATTGCCTAAAGTTTTAATCTGCCAGTGCTGTATTTTGCACTGCCCTTAATTGACCTGTGCTGTATTTTGCATTACCTTTAAGTTACCAATGTTCTATTTTGCATTACCCTAAGTTACCAATGCTGTATTTTGCATTGCCTTTAATTTAACAGTGCTGTATTTTGCATTGCCTTTAAGTGACCAATGTTGTATTTTGCATTGCCTTTAATTTACCAGTACTGTATTTTGCATAGCCTTTAAGACAATGCTGTATTTTGCATTACTTCTATGTTACCAATGCTGTATTTTGCATTACCTATAAGTTACCAATGTGGTATTTTGCATTGCCTCTAATTTACCAGTGATGTACCATGGTGCGGAATAAATCAACCCTGAGGGAAGTTATGCTGACTTATTGGTGACTTTTTCCTGAGTGTCCCATGCAATAAACATGACAAATGCCATCTCCCTTTTTTATCATTAAGTGTACATGTTATATGCCATAAGTCAACAGCTTTCCTCAAGGCACTCTGGATGCATTGCACCTAGAGTACACTAAGTAAAGCCGTTGACCCAGTCTCCTGGGGCTTAACTGATTCTACAATAGTCAGATCCTCACCCCCTGTTGTTTTCCTGGAAATAAATTAGAATTGCAGGTTCAAACCTTTGAATCTCTGTGAAAAACAGGAAAACACTTCATTTCAGAAGAAACAACATGCCAAGCATGAGGTCAAGTGGCATTTGTTTAATAGACATGTAGACAGCAAAAAAATGTTAGACCAGCTGCTCTTAGAACGTGGCCATTAACGAAAAGGGTAGCACAAGGTACGGTGAGAACACGCTGTACCCAGGTGTTCCCAAAGTCAGGGCATCTCCAACTCAATATGCTAATAGACTGTCTCAAATTGACTTGACCCGGTCTCCCTTAAACTGGTCAAAACTAGACAGCAGCCAAAACCTCATCAAGTTCCATGCTTTTTACTTATTTCAAGAGTAATAATTACAGTGATACCTGCCATGAGAGACCACCTGGTGTTTGCTGCCACATTTCTGGGGCCACAAGAGTCGATTTCTTTGTAAAAATACCTGTCATTAGAGACTACCTGTTGCATGTGACCACTTTTTTCTTTGCAGAAGGGGTGGTCACATACAGCAGGCTCTATGTTATACTGTATCAAGTTGACTGATAATTATGGATGAAAACATGATAACATGCCCCAGGTCAAGAGCTTTCCTTGGCACCAACTATGCCAGGGAAAGCTGTTGACTCTGTCTTACTTCAACAGGGAAAGGGTTAAATTTCTTCATAAAAAAAAAAACCAGCTAGCATTAGCACTGTTGATGAGATCTGTGGCAATACATCTTCCTTGGTGCAGCTTGGGTGCCACATGCATGCATACTGTAAATTGCTTTAATTCCACTCTATTTTTCCTTTCACTTATTTCCCTGATGGAACAAAAACCATAAAAATAAATATACAGGGAAATAGTGTTCTAACAATGTTTGAATAGGAATCATGTCCAAAATAGTGAAATCAAAACTACAGAGAAATGTCAAAAAATAGGAAAACCGTGCATATTTAAACACGTGAAAATAAAGCAATTTACAGTATGTCAACGAAAAGTTGTTGAATCAGTCTTATTCTAATCTACAAATGAAAAAAAAAAATACAAGTTATAATTTGTTAAATATACGAAACTAAATAAACATTTCTTTGTTCTAATGTGAAATGTTCATGACAGAACATTGATCAAGATCTGGCTTAATCCTAAGATCTTTTGTTTGTTTGTATGTTTTTTACTATTTTTTTTTGGGGGGGGGGGGGGCGGGGGGCTGGAAGAGCCAGCTGTTCAGCTGTTACAGGTATTACATCTGTGCCACTTCATTGGTCTTAATCATCCTAATGGAAGCCAGGGTGGCAAGCTTAACACCAACACATCCGGGATTAACCAACACAGGAGATTTTCATGTCATTCAGATGAAAAAAAGTTTGGGCGTTTTTCCTTTTCTTTAGCTTGGAACTGCTTTTGCGATTTTTTTTTTTATGTCCATGCCTGCAGAACAGGACACAATAGAAGCTACTCATGCATGGTGTAATGTGAAGATCTGGCTTACGCTTACACACAAAGGTTCCATGGAATCTGATGGCAAATTGTGTCTTTCTTACGTTTGAATGTTTTCAAAGTTTCAGCCAGGACTGTAGTTAAGTGATCCACAGCTTTCCAACTCCTTTGTGTGTTTTTACTATCAAATGTTACTCAGATATTGTACAATTTTCTGGGAAAGTCTTGAGAAAACCCTCAGCTGTACCATTATGTGAGAAAAACCAGTGGCAAACACTTGGATGTAACTTCACTCTGTGAAAGTTGCATATGGTACCACCATCCTGTGAGTAATTTAGCGAGCAGGGGTTTTTTTTCATCTCAAAAGGAACACAACAGACCTTTGAAATAACATGAGGACATTGTTGTGCCAGATGGAAGATTCTCTGACTGTACACAGGTACAGCAAAGGGATGTTCCATGTTAATTTGAGCATAACAGTAATAGCACCTACATGTATCAGTGTTACAAATTAAGTCTTCCTTTGAAAAATAACTCTGTTGTCACCTGAATACAATTTCCACAAAACCCAAAGCATATATGTATCTTCTCTACATATGTATGCACATTAATCTTATCCCTCCCTCCCCAAGTTGGAGACTGAGTCAGTCATTTTGTTTAGCTTGCCTTAGGCACAATATTGTACCCAAACTGCACAGAGGAAAGCTGTTGACCTGGACAATATATTTTTCTGTGGAAATATACATGTACATACAGGCACACAGCTGGTTAGTACAGTGGTCACTCCTTTTGAAAGACCACTCAAAAGTGAGACCACCCACCTCTTAAGACCACATTTATCACATCCCTAGAGCTGTTTTTTCAATGTTTTCACCTCCATTAGCAGACCATTTTTTTGTGTGACCAGTTTATGACCTGCCCTTGGATGGTCTTTTAAAGGAGGGACTAACATACTTGAATGTAAGGTCCTTTTCTGACTAATACAAATCTGTAATTATCACAAGCACTCAGATCAGCCCCAGTTTTGATTGTTATTAGCATCTCAGTGTTAGTAAATATTACTGGCTTGCATAATATCCTGCAGTCACATGCCGAATGTTCTGCAGTACAGCTGCTGTTTTTAACTCTTTCAGTGTAAATAGTTTTAACTGAGTCAACAGCTTTCGTTGGCATACTTTGAAAACATGCTGAGGAAAACTCTTGACCTGGACTATAATATTCCATGCTGTATGCAACTACAGGCATACTGGTACTTAAATTAAAGGTCCTCTTACAACGAATCTGAATTTGGCACCCCTGTTATAATTCAGAACAGTTCATTTTTAAGTAGTTGGACTTGAGTCACAGTAGACACCAAAAGACTTACCTCATTCAATATTGAGGTATTTGATAAAGACGCCTGGTCAGCAATTTTTGCCTGGCGAGTGATACTACAGCTGCCCTTGTTCCAGCTGTGCCTCAATTGCTAGTTAATGACTTCGGAACAGGTATCGTACTTGAATGAAAAGTCTTTTCATGAGGAACTTAAATATGCAATTCTGATTCAATTCCCAGGAACAAAGAGGAGGAGGCCAGCATGTACATGTAATTATTAATGAGTTTAAGTAGCCTAGAACCAACCTGCTGGGGAGCACAGAGATCAAAGACTGAGTGATGATACTTACAGTAACATGTGCTGTGCATACCACACACAATCACTGCATTATCCCTATGAAAATGGGGCTGACATTGAATGAAGCCACAAAGCTGGGGCTGGAATAAGATGCACTTTTTAACTCTTTGCGTCTGCACGGTGGACAGTCAATGCTTTCATTAATGGGGACAAAGAATTTTACCCAGATTCAAAACAGTGAAGTGGACTTTGCTAAATTAGCTACATCTCCTTCTTTTTGCATTTTTTAACTCTTTGCGTCTGAACGGTGGACAGTCAATGCTTTTACTAATGGGGAGAAAGAATTTTACCCCAGATTCAAAACTGCTAAGTGGACTATGTCAAATTAGCTACATCTCCTTCTGGGTGGAAGTTGCCTCAAGTACTTTCACCAGTGACAAGATGTCTTCAGATACATGTGATAAAATGACATACCAAATTGTGGGCCTTTATGTGCCCTGTGCCTGGATATAATCTGATCATTTTTTCGAGCTGTGTTGTAATTGGTAGAAAAAAAAACAAAACAATTCACAAGGCTTTTTATCTTATTGGCCCATGTATGGTTGGTTGTGATTGGTCATTTCAGTACAGATACAATGTACTATCCTATATAATTGAGATGGAGGCTCCAGGAGAGGTATCTTGGTGTCAGTGTTCCAAACTTGATAATTCTGGCTGAGACTGGTTCTAGTGACATGGGTCAGCGGTCCTCTCTTGATATCAGTTTGCCCTGATTATACAGCATATCTTTATACGTTTTTCACCATAGAATGGCTGTGTGTTGAATCAGCAGCCTTCGGCACCCAATGCTTGGCCGAAAATGGGAAACGCGCATTTCCTCTTGGTGAGGAAACCAGTGTTCAGACTTGGTAGTACTGAGGTAGACCCCCATTAAGTTCGAAGTGGATCTGGTCAATGGTTTTGGAGATGTCATAAATGCAAACTGTGGATGGACAGCAAAAGCATGACAGCAGACAAGACCATCCAATAACCTCAGCTGACTGGTACATGTAAGCCAGCTGAGGTAAAAAACAAAGTGACTACATTATTTGTAGGCCTAACATTCTACTACTAAGCCATTCAAAGGCTGAATCAGTGATGCCAATGTCATGCAACCGGAAGATTGACCTTTTAACCCTTTTACTGCAAGATTATGAACCAAGTCAACAGCCTTCCTCGGTGCACACTGGATGCAATATTAGGCCAAGGAAATCTGTTAATCTAGACCATTCATTTCTTCCTCTTCTCTACAAACATACACATGCTAGTACATGTACTTGAATGACAGGTCATTTTTAGAGGAACTTGAATCTGGAATCATTATTATAATAACTCAGATGAGTAAAACTTTCATTGTCATTAACACTGCAAGAGTTAACATGCGATTTGTGTGGCAGCCATTTTAATCGTCTGCCCTGGTCCTTAGTTGGCCTGAAGCTAGGGAGGAGGACCTGACATAGGATAGATACTTAATGGCCTGCTCTTTTAACTCATTCCATACTATGGTCACAGGCCTTGGTCAGTGGTCCTGGCACTGCCTGGCAAGTCATGCTGCAGCTGCCCTTGCGGCAGCTGCAGCATGACTTGCCAGTGCCAGAACCACTGACTTAAGACTATAGGCATGTTGGTACTTGAATGAAAGCTCTTTTCATGAAGATTTTAAACATGCAATTGTTGTCTTAAATCTAATTAAATATACGGAAAAATCATGGACTGGTATGGAATGAGTTAACCAAAGCAGGTTGACTACATAAAGGAAATTATCAGATTTATTTGTCAGAATCATCTTCAGCTATATGTGTTCATTGTAATTGTTCCTATGACTCATGGATGAAAGACAGGGTTGGATTTGTTGGGGGTATTAATCAGTAAAAACTAAAAATAGCATAGGACCTGGAACACAAGTTTGGTTGGTCATGGAAGCCTCAAACTTGGACAAAATTCTTAGCATTCATGACCACCAAAGTGTGAGAATGTCCACGAGCCATAATTTGTTTGGTGGCAAAAATACAGAAACTTTATGCGGTCTTACTCTAACACCTATTGAGCAAAAGAGGGAGCCACCTGCATCAGGGCAGATCCATGTTTTTAGCATGGTTAAAAGTACTTTCTCATTAAAACAAACAACACAAACACAGAATAATCTTAAGAAAATTTATTAACATATATTTGAAACATAAAGGATACATAAATTGATTAGAAATAGGCTCTCTTTTGGTTGAAAAGGTGCTATTTGTGGATGTTTATGTAGTATATGGTACAAATCTGCCCTGATCATGGTGGAAGCATCAGTCTGTTGCCCTGGCAACACAGGAAGTGAACAGGATCGCAGTTAAAAATAGATGTCTCCTATTAAGACCCCAGATTCTCTTCTTTCTCCCTCAACCCACTTCATTTCACAAAATTGTGTTGACTTACAGTTAATATTAAATAACACTGACCTATTTCTCCAGTACGCAATTAGTCTTCTCAACATCAAATTCCTTCCCAAAGTTCATAAATCTGAAGAAAAAAAATACATAAATAAACTTTAGATCACATATCTGCACAGCAATGTGCATAAATATCAGAATTACATGCAGGGTCTCACAAAAATTTTTATGAATCCCAGGAAAATCACTGGCTATCAATGCATTTAGAACTGATGTGTGTGACCGCTTTGATCCTCTTGTGTCTCAAAAGGTACAGTCTGTGCTTATAAACATGAATCTGGTATAACAGAACAGAAAGTCTTCTGAAACTGAGGCATCAGATCTTTCTTTCTTTCTTTCTCTCTCTCTCTCTCTCTCTCTCTCTCTCTCTCTCTCTCTCTCTTTCTTTCTTCCTTCCTTTCTTTCTTTCTTTCTTTCTTTTTCTTTTTTTGTCTGCTTTAATATGATGATACATGTATTGTGTTTCTGCCAAAGACTAGTTTTGACTGTCATCTCCTCTTATGAAGACACATAATTACATGAGAACAAAAGACAAATGGTTGGATACATATCTATTGTTGATTGCACAAGCACATGCAATTCTCCAGCTGTAGGTACCATTGCTGCCATGTGCTGCTGAACATTGTCAATACTCCTGCACTGGATCTCTTATATTGATTAGTCTTTAACCGAATTTCCCAGTTCAATGGGTCTTATATTTTCGGGGTAAGCAACAAAACCTGCCTTGACAGATCACTTTCTCAGCTGAGTAATATTCGTAAATCTTAATTGAAGCCATCTTCAGACAAAAAAAACTTTTGATTGTAGCCTGCTGTGACACTGAGGACATGGTGGGGAATCTTACCTCTAAGCTGCAGCAGACATTATCTGTTTCTATGCTCATCACATCTACGTGCACAGCTGCAGCAAAGCCATACATGATATATACGGTGCTGCTCCCAAGTGGACGCATCTGCAAAACAAAAGTTTTTGCATGCTTTTACGAAAAAAAGTTTCATTTTACGATTCTGGTCACTGAATCACACATGTAAATGTGACTGCTTTAGAACAAAAAAAAAAAAAAAAATCTACGGGCACTCTGGCACCTAATGTCAAACTATTGCAGGCTCATCTGCTCATACATGTAGTAACTGCTTAGACAAACAGGAGCAATAGTGCCACATCTTCTGTGTAGTTCTGAACCCCTAAAAATTACACAATCTCATCTCTCTACCCTCCATAGCCAATCCAGTCACTGTCTATATCTAAATTTATACATTAATAAATACACATTATCATGTTCAATTCAAGATTTTGAAAATTCAAGGCTTAAACAGCCAACTGAATTGATAAACAGGTCATCAGTGCAATACCATCAAGCATGTTTTGCAGCCTTGAGGATTTTTATTAGGGTATCAGTGATCTAAGTGCTGATAGATTCTTTCAATTGTATATAACATCGTACGAAAGCATACAAAGAAAGATTCAGGCTGTGGAACTTCGGCAATGTTTCTTGGAAGCAGTGTTTGTTGGAATTATAAAAGTGTAGATAACTGATATTTGTTCTTCGAAGGAAATTTTGGATTCAACTTGTACATTTTCATGCATCTCTGCATCACACAAGAACTTCAGGGGTCCCTACACTGATGCGAACAAACGCTCACAAAACAATGAGGTGCTCTTGTTTGTGGCTTAGCTTGCTGAGAAATGCCAACATAAACAAATGCACCTCAGAGTTTCTCTGTAGTTTGCTAAGAAACACCAAAGAAATACTCACAAATATTGACAAATGCAGTGAGAGTAAAAAAACTAAAACACGACAAACTTAAATTTTGCTGGTACATGTACATGCACAAATGATTTCATCATGTTCATGGGAATAACATACATTCCATTTCTTTTGGGAATTTTGTAATTGATTGAATGTAAATGAATACCGTTGACAGCAAACAAAAGAAAAGTTACATTCAATTTGAGACATGTATACAACATTTTCATTTGGTGATTGACACAAAAATTTAAAATTTTTCAAACAAACATCTGACACACACACACACACACAAATTGTATCTTCACCATTATGCTTTAAATGTAACAGTCGATTATGTGGCCCTTTAATTTCCCCCTTAAACCAGCCAAAACTGACCAAAGGTTAAGTGTTATCTGCTTCAATTTCAACAGTTATGAAAAATGATTTGAATGAGAATTGCAGATGAGACCTATCAAGATAGCATGACCCAGGTCAACAGCTTTCCATGGCATACATTGGGCATGTGGCACCCAACCTTCACCAATGAAGGCTGTTGACTCATCCTTGATTTTTAGAGGGAACAGGTTAACATTTGCCCATGGGGCATGTCTTTTTCTGTTATGATTTGATAAGGCTTTTGCAGCAGCAATTTACAGGCAAATATTGTTGTACATATACACATGTACTTCAAAACACAAATAACTGAATTTGGATGATCAAAATGGGCAGATTGTAAACCAATTTTGAGGTCATTTGAATGGATGGAAAATTCAAACACAAAAACAGTATGCGACAGAAAAGGAGAAAACCAAACATTACCCATCTCACCCACCCCAAATTTCATCAGACTTGAGCTTCCCATACAAAATCCTCTACAATTTTAGTCAATATTTTGACCAAAAAAGGTGCAACTTATCCCGAAGGATGAAAATTCATCTTGCTAGTAAATTTACACTTGTAAAGAATTAAATAATCATTTGTGAAATTGTAATTTGTTCCTTGTTACTTCACAGAAAAGTCAGGCCACTACAATTGGTTTGAAGCTATGAGCTTCTCTCTGTCTGATTAATAAGCGCAAAATATTCCTTTGTAAACTACTACAGCTAAGGAGTTGCTATTTGTGGTCATCTTCACAAGCTTTCTAATACACACAGGTGGATGAAAGTTCAATCTGCTGTATCGCAAATTTGAAACTACTGCAACATCTACCAGATGGCAGCACTATCAAGTATACTGCAAGTCTCAAATCCAAACACTTTGTTATCTTCAAACATTGAACTGTTCTGTGTCCAGTATCATAGAAGAGGTACACTCAACAAGGGAAAGTCAGCAAAGGTATCAGCCCTTACTGTACATTATAAAACTGAAACTGAAACTACACATGGACAACAACAAAGCAGCCACTTCTGACGATTACATCGACACAAATGATGGAGATGACACAAGGCTGTGTGTATACATGTACCTGTGATATTTCACAAGGAAGGGAACAGAAGAGGCTGAACACATGGCCACCTCCTTTAGACACACAACTTATTATGCTTATACATATATATACATACATGTACATACTGTTTGTTTTCAAACATGGGGGCAATTGCATATCCAATTGGCATTTCTGATTTCCCACTGTTGACAGCAGAGGCAGATGAAGACAAACATATGTATATATACAATGTAACAATGTATTTATATATATTTTTAAGATAGCCTTTGCAGTGAAAAAAAGGGTCACACATGCATACCTTAAAAGTCCACCTCTGAATCTACCTGTGTCCTGGACAGTAAAGCAATACAGAGCAGAGCTGAATCCACTTAAAAGTAACTTCTCAGTGCACAGAAATTCCACCTTGACTTTGAATTTACTCAGGAAAAGAGCCTCCATCTCTAACATGTTCCTCGTTTGAACTGTTCTGAACTACTGTGTCACACTGCTGAAATGACCTTATTGCATCGATTTGTGGTCAGGACTCACTGATGTGATCGCATACAGAGGCAATGACTGCATCTTGAAAGTTGTCTTCAAAAATAAATGTGTTCCGTTGCTGATCTGATTTCTTTTGGTGTTTGACATAACCATCTCTGTTGAGTGTCATCCTCTGGATTGCAATCAGACTTATTCCTGATGATTAATTTGTAAATCAAAATGCGGGTTTAATGCACATGCTGGGTTGTAAGTTTTTACTAGAACCCACATGTACGTTGCACCCTGCACTCACATGTGTACAAAGTCATAATATTATGTACAGCTTACATTAAGTAATGGGTGACTGTTCCCCTGACAGGAGTGAGTACCCCAGGTTATCACAGCATCCATCTTTCTTTTTTTTTTTTTTCAAATTTAGATGTAGTGAAGTCGTTCTGACCTCATCTCACACGTGCAGCCATTAATCGTGTCACTGCATGTGCATACTGTACCACAATCTGTTTTCAGTGTTTCAGGCAAACTGCATAGACTGACCAACGTAATTTCATACTGTACAGCTCATACACATATTTTTTATCAAAGCCTGACTGTAAAGTGCATATTAAAGTTTAAAGTCAAGCTGTTTCTGGATACAGTCATACCAGCAAAACCTATCTAGGGTTCCTAGTGATGAGCCAGCTACATGTACCTAGCTCTACCTCATTCCATGATTATTTTCCCTTGAATCTTGATGTCTGTTGACGGGAATGGCAGTCAACAAGTTTATGCGAATGCTTATTAATGAGGTTCTTCTTTTTTGTTTTTTTTTTGGGGGGGGGGGGGGTTGATTGAACTCGGTTTCTCATGTATGCTGGTCCATGGGTTGACCTTTGTATACCAAATGGCAGCTTTTTTGCAAGATTTGTTTCATAATAATCAGTGTTATGGAAATTTATCACTAACAGTTTTTTTTCTCATTTCATGCCAGCAATCTTAGTGGTGTTATACTTTTCATGTTTTGGGGCCCAGGATGTAAAATATTTTATCAGAAAAGGTACACATGTTGACATTGTAAAAACATGCTCTTACGCCAGTGTTTACCACAGGAAGGTTGGTAAACATACTTCCACAGGTATACATGTAAAGTGCATGTTTATGGAATCTAAGCTGAGAGTATTACTCTGCAGACTGTGCAATAGAAGGCATATAGCCTGATGGCTCTGCGTCATGTTGTTTCATTTTAAACTTGTCTTGCTACATGCGAGGGACCTGTCTGACACCTTCAAGCATAGATCTACATTTCGCTGGTCATGAAAATTTCATAGTGGCATCTGTTTTCTGCAAGAGACAAACGGCACATCTGAAGTTGAGAATATATATGGAGGAATGAATGGGGGAGTGCAAGTTTTCTATTCTCATGGTGTGGGCAATAGCAGAGGTGTTGCTATTCTGATGCCTAACAGTTTAGATTCCAGAGTGCAGGAGGAGATTAAAGAGGTTAATGGAAGGTTCATTATGTTATATATTATGATTGATGACATCCTTGTCAAGTTTGACACAAATTTGGTCAAAATTATACGAGTCATAACCATTACAAGAAATTCTCATGTTAAACTTGCCTATGAAAACTTTTTAAAAGATTTTCCATAAATAAATCATAAAAAATCCAAAACTTAAGCATAATCATTTGTACAAACTTGGTAGAGAACCACCCAAGGTACATTCAGATTGCTGCTAAGTTTGAAGTCAATCTGACTGAGTTTCTTCGGAGAAGTCCAAAATATGAATTGTCATCAGCATGTCCATTGACTTAAATAGTAGTCAATAGGAAAGGTGCATTATCCGTAGAGTGCCTGAACTAAAAAAAAAAAAAAAATGTTAAAAATCATAAATCCACAACACTGCCACCTAGTGAACAACTTGGTTTGATACTTTCACAAGGAACATATCCACAAAGTTTCAGCTTAATCTGAGTGACCGTTCTGCAGAAGTCAAAAATACTTAAAACACACAAAAAATCATAAAAAAAACACTGCATCACCACCTGGTGAATAAATTAAGAACTCGGCGTCTCTAGGAGTGTCCATGTGTGATATCAAAGCAATCAGATGAGTGTTTTTAAAGAAGATTTTTTTAAATTTGCTCCCCCAAAAAAGAACAAAATATCATAAAATACAAAAAATCACTGGAGCACGACCATTTGATCACACCTGATAGAGACCCACCCAAGGTACATTGCCACCAAGTTTCAAGTCAGTCTGGATGATGGTTTTGGAGAAGAAGTTGAAAATATGAATTAGCATTAGAATGCCCCTTGACTTACACAGTAATCAACAGGAAGGCTACATTAACCAATAAGTACCAGAATTGACCAAAAAAAAAAAGAAAAAAAAAAAAAAAGAAAAATCATTTAAAATCCAGAATCCACAGCAGTGCCACCTAGTCAATAACTTTGTTTGACCCTTCCAGAAGGAACTTATCCACCAAGTTTCAGCTTCATCTGAGTAACACCTCTGGAGAAGAAGATGAAAAAGTGAAAACACAAAAAATAGAAAAAATAGAAAATTGCAGCGCCACCTGGTGAACAAATTAAGAACTATGAGTCCCTACGAGTGTTCCTCTGTGATATCAAAGCAATCAGCTGAATTGCTTTGGAGAAGTAGATTTTTTAAGATTTAACCAAGAAAGAACCAAAAACTTTATAACCCCCCCCCCCAAGCACTGGAGCATGACCATTTGTGCAATCATGATAGAGACCCATCCAAGGTACATTGCCACCAAGTTTGAAGTCAATCTGGATGACAGTTTCTGAGAAGTCAAAAATGTCAATTAGCATTAGTATGCCCATTGACTTACATAGTAATCATGGTAATCAACAAGAAAGGTGCAATTACTGATAAGTACCTGAATTGAAAAAAAATCATCACACATCAGGAAAACACAGCAGTGCCACCTAGTGAACAACTTTGTTTGACCCTTCCATAAGGACATTTTCACAAAGTTTCAGTATAATCTGAGTGAGGGTTCCGAAAATAGCAATACCATAAATTTAAAAAAAAAAAAAAAAAAAAAAAAAAAAATCAGCACCACCTGGTGAACAAATTAAGTACTAGGAGTCTCCAGGAGTGTTCATGTGTGATATCAAAGCAATCAGGTGAGCAACTTTGGAGAAATGGATTTTTTAAGATTTGCCCCCCCAAAAAACCAAAAAATTCATAAGAAATCCAAAAAATCGCTGGAACGTGACCATCTGAGCAAACCATATACAGATCCACCCAAGGTACATTGCCACCAAGTTTGAAGTCAATCTGGATGACAGTTTCAGAGAAGAAGATGAAAATGTGAATTAGCATTAGAATACCCATTGACTTACATAGTAATCAATAAGAGAGACCCTCTGCACTTACCAATAAGTGCCCAAATTGAAAACAAGAGGGCTGTGTGAACAGCCCATGCTCAGCTGATCTTGACATTCATCACACTTGCAGATCTATGAACTTGGGAAAGGATCAAGGTCACCCATGTTCTGAGTAAGTCTGACCATTATAAAAGAACACTTACATGTGCAACATCAAGGTTCAAGTAGTTCTCAAGTTATAATGAAGAGTAAAATTCATGTATGTTGCACTGTGACCCCAGAAATGAGGTCAAAGTCATTCCTGTACTGTCTGAGCATGACCTTCATACAAAAACATTAACATGTGCAACATCACAGTACTAACTCAAAACAGATCTCAAGTTATCAAGTAAACAGTCAATTTTGTGTCAGTTGTCCTGTGAATTAGCACTAGAATACCCATTGACTACCATAGTAATCAATAGGAAAGCTCCATTGATTGATAAGTACCCGGGTTGAAAATACTTAAAAATCAGGAATCTAAAGCAGTGCCACCTAGTAAACAACTTTGTTTGACCCTTCCACAAGAACATATCCATCACATTTCACTTTAATCTGAGTGACAGTTCTGAGAACAAGTGAAAAATAACAAAACCATATAAAAAATTCATAAAAAAAAATTAGAAAAAATTGCAGTGCCACCTGGTGAACAAATTGGGAACTATGTGTCCCTGGGAGTGTCTATGAACGATATCAAAACAACTGGGTGCGCAGTTTCACAGGTGAAGAGTTTTTAAGGTTTGCCCCCAAAAAACGAAAAAAAATCATAAAAATTCCAAAAATCAATAGAGCGTGACCATTTGAACAAACGTGGTAGAGATCCACCCAAGGCACATCCCCACCTAGTTTGAAGTAAATCTGACCAAAATTATTTAAGTTATAACGATTACGAGAAATTCCCATGTTAAAACTTTTGTAAAGTTTTTTGAAAAAAAAATCACAAAAAAAACAAAATTCATTGGAACATGACCATTGGAACAAATTTGGTAGACACCCACCCAAGGTACATCCCCACCAAGTTTGAAGTAAATCTGCGTGACGGTTTTGGAGAAGAAGTCGCAAATGTGAATTAGCATTAGAATACTCATTGACTTCCATAGTAATCAATAGGAAAGCTGCATTGACTAATACCTACCCGAATGGAAAAAATCGTTAAAAATCAGGAATCTGCAGCATTCTCACATAGTGAACAATTTTGTTTGACCCTTCTACGAGGAACATATCCACCACGTTTCAGCTTAATCTGAGCAACAGTTCTGGAGAAGAAGTCGAAAATAGCTAGAACACACAAAAATTCATAAAAAATTAGTAAAAAATTGCAGCGCCACCTGGTCAACAAATTAAGAACACAGAGTCCTTAGGTGTCTTCTCGTGTGATCTAAGAGTGATTGAGTAAGCGGTTTTAGAGAAAAAGATTTTTTAAGATTTGTCCAAAAAAAGAACAAAAAAATTCATTAAAAATCCAAAAATCACTGGAGCATGACCATTTGAACAAACCTGGTAGACACCCACCCAAGGTACATCCGCACCAAGTTTGAAGTTAATCTGCAGGACGGTTTTGGAGAAGAAGTTGAAAATATGAATTAGCATTAGAATGCTCATTGACTTCCATAGTAATCAATAGGAAAGCTGCATTGACCGATAAGTACCCGAATGGAAAAAATCGTTAAAAATCAGGAATCTGCAGCATTCTCACATGGTGAACAACTTTGTTTGACCCTTCTACAAGGAACATATCCACCATGTTTCAGCTTAATCTGAGTGACGGTTCTGGAGAAGAAGTCGAAAATAGCTATAACACACAAAAATTCATAAAAAAATAGAAAAAAATTGCAGCGCCACCTGATGAACAAATTAAGAACTAGGTGTCCCAGGGAGTGTTTCTGTGTGATATCAAAGTAATTGGGTGAGCGGTTTCAGAGAAGAAGATTTTTTAAGATTTGCCCCAAAAAGAACCAAAAAATTCATTAAAAATCCAAAACTCAATGGACCGTGACCATTTGAACAAACTTGGTAGAGACCCACCCAAGGCACATCCCCACCAAGTTTGAAGTGGATCTGGCTGATGGTTTCGGAGAAGAAGTCGAAAATGTAAATTGTTGACGGACGACGGACGGAGGACCATAAGATAAGCTCAGCTGACTGACAAGTCAGCTGAGCTAAAAATCATCGAAAATCAGGAACCACAGCAGTCAGCTTTATCTGAGTTGCAGGCCTGGAGAAAAAAGTTGAAAATAGCAATACCATAAAAAAAAAAAAAAAAATAGAAAAAAATTTCAATGCCACCTGGCGAACAAACTGAGAACTAGGAGTCCTTAGGAGTGTTCTTTTGTGATATCAAAGCAATTGGGTGAGTGGAATCGGAGATTTTTTAAGATTTGACCAAAAAAAACCCCCCAAAAAATCATGAAAAAAATAAATAATATTTGAACAAACTTGGTAGAGATCCACCCAAGGTATAATGCCGCCAAGTTTGAAGTGAATCTGGTTGACGGTTTTGGAGAAGTCAAAAATGTGAATTGTGGATGAACGGAGGATGGACCATCCTATAAGCTCAGCTGAGCTAAAATTGCCGACCACTATCTTTATTAAATATAGACTACAAAATTATTACCAACATGTTGGCCTTGCGTCTTCAAAAAGTATTGCCAATTAGTCAATGAGGATCAAACTGGCTTTATTGGTGAAAATATTGGGCTCATATTATACATTTTAATAGGACTCATGATCTATCTGGTCTCCTTCTAATGATAGACTTTGAGACCGTCTTTAATACAGCCCTTGTTTAGAGGTGTCAGACAAGGTTGCCCCCTAGCTCCATTTTTTGTTTGTTCTAGCTGTGAAGCTTTTGGCAATTATGATACGGACAAAGGAGAACATCAATAGTTCAAGATTTTTGATGACAGTGAAGTAAAAACCAGCCAGTTGGCAGATGATACAACATGTTTTGTTGAAAATCAGCAGTCTGCAAAAATTTTCTTTTCTATGATGACTTAAGAAGATGGTCTGGACTTAAATGTAATTTTGAGAAAACAACAGTTTGTTGGCTTGGGGTCCAAAAAATTGATGAAGACAGGGGCTTACTGGTCTCCTGGCAGGATGGTCAGTTTACCACTTTAGGTATTACTTTTGATAATGAGGAAAATGTAATGACTCAAGTTAACTTTGAAGGTGAGATCCAATCATTCAAGGACACTTTAAAAATATGGACAACACAAGATTTATCTCTGATCAGTAAAAGTATAGTTTCAAAGAGCCTTGTTGTTTCTAAATCACTTTACCCAGCTTCTGTGATTCATGTCTTTGAAAACATTTCTAAGCATTTCAAGCAAACATATATCAGTTCATGTGGAAAAACTTAAATACTGTCATGCATCAAAGCATTCCTGAAGGTGGCCTTAAATTGATACATTTTCACACTCAAGTTATGGCCCTAAAACTAAATTGGATAAAACGTTTATTTAATGATGATAATGTGAAGTGAAAATTTTTGTTTCAACAATTTATTCCAGATATTGAAGTCAAAGACTTATTTTGCAGTATATGTCACATACATGCAACCAGTGTTAGAGCACTATCCCTTTTCTACATAGATAGACTTAATGCCTGGAAGGACTTAGGAAACATGTTTGAACCAACTACAGCTCTGGAAATCTGGAATGAACTTCTTTGGTTTAACCCTTTTAAAACCACAAAGAAAAAAAAACTGTATTTCATAAACATTGGTACAGAGTAGGAATCAAATACATTGGTGATATGATTATTGCTCATGGTACATTTCTTAGCGAGGAAGAACTGCTAGAAAGTTCAATTTAATAACAAATTTCCTGGAATGTTTAGCCTTGCGATTGTCCATTCCTGGTCACTGGAAGCACAAGTTGGGAGTTAACAGAGTTAGAAACAGGAAGCCATAACTATGCCTATCTTTAGAATAAGAGGTAAATGTAAATCAGTGTGTGATATAATTTGCGAAGAATTTCACTGGAGTTTGCTAAACTTTAACATGAAAGTTTCACCTGCTTGTATAAGTACATGGCAAGCAAAGATGAGCTTTGAATCTTTGGAATGGTCTCATATTTTCACACAACCATACAAAATTACTATGGAAAGCACGATCCAAGCCTCTCAATTTGCTATATTATTACATGGTTTTCTGGGACACAACTCTAGACTTTTCAAAATGGGGTCAGTGCAATCAGAATCTTGTGATAGTTGTGCTCTTAAAGACACAGTTACTCATACTGTTTTTGGGAATGTCAAAAAATTCTTGAATTCTTGACTAATATTCAAGAATGGTGGAACCTTAATCATGCTATTGATACAGCCTTTGACAGTGGAATTAGTAATTTTGGGTTATTTCAGTTCACCTTGCAAATATTCTTTAAACAATTGTGTTTTACTGTGAATTGCTTGAATTTCGCTGTATTCTTATTTTCGCTTATTTCGCTGATGATGCAAAACCATGAAAATAAAAACACAGTGAAATAGTATTTTAACATTGTTTAAATGGGAATTATGTCCAAGACAGTGAAATAAGAACTACAGCGAAATGTCAAAAATACAAAAACCGTGAAAATTTATACACGTGAAAATAAAGCAATTTACAGTTCTAGCCAGGCTCTTCATTCATCGAGAGCCATGCAAAAAGCAAAATATCTCATTTGAAGCATTTTTGAAATATTTAAAATATAAAATAGCAGCTGAAGAACACATTTATTAGGTAGTGGCAAATCCGCGAGGCGCGCTGCAGTCGCGTTCACACCTTTGGTCTCAATGAGTCAGTGTGACACATTACACACATTAATAATGTGTCAAGGTAAACAAGAGTTGTTCTGTACCAGATGGTCTAACATTAAAGAGTCATTAGATTTGACCAGTTATTGTACAACAGATGTACTCATGTAGTTCACTCTCTGCCATTTAGTTACTTCATAATCATATGTGTTACATACTCATATTCTTAAAATTTGCTACATGTCTGCTACTGCTACATTTGTTTTTGTAATAGTATGCTAAAGCTTCCTGCTGTCTGATAATATACAGTTGTATGTATTATGACTTTACATCTGATTTTATGATGCCCATAATTGTACTGTAATTTGTACAAAAAAATCAACAAAGAACAAGTAAAAAAAAATTCTTTTCAGTGTCTAAGACTAAGCATTCACACATTTTAGATGCCTAGCTTGGATTATCGGACTGGATTCAATTCAGCAGAACCATTTTGGAACCAAAACCAGTTTCAGGAAACCACACATTCATTGATCAGAGAACTAAAACTGGTTTTGTGAAACTGCCCCACTTCTGTGGCTAAAGGCACGATTTATTCATTTAATACTTTATTTTTAAATTTCTCGACATTTCTGCAAGAAATTGAATTTATGCTCAGTCAGGCGCCCAGCTCGATGAGTTGCAGTCTCCGCTAAGTCCTGGGCGCACTCGTTAGCTTTTCTTTTCTCTCAATTGACTTTATGAATATATGTGAAAAGAAAGGTTTAATTCAATGCAAGTTCAAGGCAAGCAGCTGTTGTTTGAAGAAATGTGATACACTTGAAAACAAATTGTTCTCAAACTCAAGACAAGTGAATGATTCAATGAAATTTCTGAATCCCATTTCAATTTTCATTTGCGCAAATTGCGGGCATCACATATGATTTCATTTGTGGGCCAGTAGATGACCTTGTTCAATGTCAAAGACAACATATTTTATATGCAGTCACACTACTTTGAAGGTACTGTGGTCAAAATTGCATCGACATATTCTAACCTTACCACATTAGTCGTACACATAGCTGTTCGCATGGCTTTGAATTTTCTTCAGACGACAACTTCCCTTGATTCAAAACGGGTAAAACACAGGCATGTAATGCTGGCTGTAACTGGTAGCTATAGTGGCGCTCTCTCGTGGAAACAGAATGAAATTGCTCCAGTTAAACCTTGAATCCGTTAAATTAGTATCTGGGAATTTTTGCATTACTACTATTTTCAATTTGTTGACACATCTTAGTTTGGGGGAATCTTTGCAATACTACTATATTTTCAATTTGTAATTTGTTGACAAATCTTATGCTAAGTATCATGAGCTGAGTTGACTTTATTCAGCACCGTTAAGACATACAAACATAATTACAAGTACATGGGCAGAAAGAAAGCAAGCAAGAAAGAAAGAAAGAAAGAGAGAGAGAAAAAGAAAAAAAGAAAATCGCCTAAAAAGTCTGGCGACTTATTTCCGGTGGGGTCCCTCAGTATAAAAAAAAACATGTATAATAACTATCAAACAACTACATATATATATACATGAAGATACCAACATAATGTGTATATAATTTTTACAGAATTTAGATCACATGAAATTTAAAATAGGCCTATAGGTATACTCAGTTTGCTAAAAATGAAATTATGCTTAAAATGAATGGGTTTGGCACAATATTTTGCTCAGCAGTTAGGCAGCGGGGGCACAGGGTGTAGCCGCCACGCCAGAACTGACAGGGGTACAGAAGAGAGAGTTGTTGCATTAAGCTGTGATAAAATGATTCCTGTCTGAACTTAATTTTCTACACACAGCAACAACAACAAAACCCAGGTAAATAAAAGCCTTCTTTTGTTGCAAATTTCATTTTTGATTTTTGATTGTTAAAGCGGGTTGTTCCATGTTTTCTCGAGGGGTAAAAGAGAATTTTACCCTCTGTATCACTCTTGAAATAATAATGATGTGTATTTTCCCCCTCTATTAAACCATGGAATCGCCGACATTGCGTGTGTTTTACGGGTCAAGAAAATACCGCACCAGTCTTGACGTGTTCCGATGTCGTTCTTCAGATTAAGGGTTCTCCAGTTTTAAGCATCTTAGTTGCTCTCACATTGCAGAACTGCAGGTAAGTAACAATTTTAACGTATAGACTGGTAAACCATAGGTTCCTGTTTGTGATAACATTTTTTCACTCTAGGGTCGCTCTCTATGGATCCTATTCGACGCTATACGCTGTAGCAAAATCATGTTTGGTATGCACAGATAACGCGGCGGAGTTAGTTTACTTATATTTCTAATCATTTTAAAAATCAAATAGATATTCTACAGAGCATCCATAAATGTAAAAAAAAAAAAAATTATGTGAAAAGGAAGCTGATATACTGAGCTCTGGAGGGGAACGTGATTTCCGTTTTGTCGTTCGGCACGAAGTCCATTGTGTTCGCATTCGCATTGAGGCAGCTTATTCAACTACTGTTCCATGATATTACAAAGGAACACAAAAACTATGAACGGAGCTCCAGAGGGGACATTAGAGAGAAAATTTTGAGTACCCTTGCAACATTTCTTGCGTTGCCTCGCAAAAGTTTTGCATTGGAAGGCAAAAAAAAAAAAAAAGAAAAAAAAAGAAACAAAGAGACAAAGAAACAAACAAGCTAAAAACAGTAACAACGACAACAAACAAACAAAAAGTTTAAATAAACTGACAAAAAGCCTAAAATACAGCCCCAGAAGTAAAATCGGAACTTCATTTTATTGCGATCCTTCCCAAAAATGGTTTCGTTCCCTCACAAAACTTCTACATTCCGTCGCAAAACTTTCGCGTTAACCTCGCAAATGTTATTTCCTGGCAAAACATTGCATTCCTCCCATAAATTCGTTCCCTTCTCTTGCAAAAATTACTTCGTTCCCTCTAAAAATTGTTTGGTTCTCTCGCAAAACTTTTTTTTTCATTTCCCAGCAATTTTTTTGCGTTCCTTCGCAAAAATTATTTCATTCCCATTCAGAAATTCCCTCGCAAAATCATTTCGTTCCCTGGCTAACATTTTTCGTTCCTTCGCAAAACTTTTCTGAATAAACGGGGACCGTGCCATACCACGGAGCGAGAACACAGGAAGAGTGCCCAAGATCCTCAAATACACTGAAAAATGCATGGTAAAAAAAACTGTGAGCGTCACAGTATAAATCGCGTCTTTAGTCGATTGGCGACAAACCGGAGCATTTTCTTTCCTCCTGAAAACTGGTTTGTACAGTTTAGTAGGTTTATCTTGCGAGTGAAATGTTTTTTTGGAGTTTCACGTAAACTGATCATGATTTTAAAACTATCCATTCGTTTACTATTCACAAGTTTCGCACACGCAAAATTTAAAAGCTGTATATTGTTAAAGCTTTTAACGAAAACCGAGTTCTTGGAACTTTTCAAATCAAATGATAAGTTTCTTTGGGACTGAACAATATCGTCATAACGCGAAGAATCAAATAAGCAGTTCAACAAACCGGTTTCAGGTTTCTTCAGTTAAACTGTCTCGCCAGAGGGTTCGACTGTTTGGTAAACTGGCTTTATAGACACTTCAATAAAACCGGTTCCAGTTTGACATAGGGTTTGGCCAAACGAATGAGCCTTATACAAACGTTGTACGTGCAGGGTTTTCCCCAAATAATCCTAGCAGCGTATTGGAATTTCCATATTTAACCTAATTTGAGCAAATTTCAGCCCTATCCTCCTATACATTATAATAATAAGCCTTTTAGTCACAGCCCTGACAAAGGAGTCAATTTGTAGGGCTCTGGGGAGAACCTTGATCTCTGATATCCTGGCACTGCTGATGTAGTAGATTGGACGTATTTGGCTTTTGGGATACAAAGAATAAAATCTGTTTCGAGTCCGAGAAAGGATTCATATCGGAACTTTCGCAACCAGGAAACTTCTGACACTCGTCCTATCGCCCTGACGCACAAGAATGATACGCAGGAGCTAGTTATCCGTAGGTATATCTGCATGATTTAGGGTTTTTATGATTAAAGTGTGTGTGTCAACACACACTTTTCTTTCTTTCTTTTTTTCTTTCTTTATTTCTTTCTTTCTTTCTTTCTTTCTTTCTTTCTTTCTGCTTTACCAGCGGATTTGTCCGACACTTCTCTCGGACACTATTATACATAGAAACTCCAAACTTGGCATGATTGTACCGCCATACAAGGAGTTGGACTTTTCTATACAGAAGAATGAAGATGTTTAAAATTATGCAAATTAGGGGCATTTGAAATTTTAAATCTTGAATATCTTCAAAAGTATAATAGATAGAGATGTCATTCCAACTTCTACTCGGGGTTTATTGACCATTACGCATCTAATGAATTTAAAACTAAACTTGTAGCAATTTAAATTATGCTTATTAGCAGCATTTGAAATTTTAAAACGTGAATATCTTCAAAACTATTATAGATAGAGATGCGATTTTAACTTCTACTAGGGGCTATTGACCATTGCACATGTAATGAATCTAGAGCAAAAGTTGTAGCAATTTAAATTATACTAACTAGCAGCATTCGAATTTTTAAAACTTGAATATCTGTAAACTATTATAGACAGAGATGTCATTTCAACTTCTACTAGGGGGTTGTTGACCATTGTGCACGAAATGAATATAAAACAAAAGTTGTAGCAATTAACATTATTGTATTTGTGTCTTTTTGCCCAGAACCACTTCCTAGTAGTCAATATCCTATTCCGCAGTTCGAACTCTTTACTCTCCATGAGCTAACCTGTCCCTGTCTAGCCTGTATACATATGGAATTACTATTGTCTATATTGCACACGTTCCTCTGTAAAATTTTGACATAGGCTGTATCAGCCCAAATAAATTAAAGGGTCTTCAGCGGGTAACTACTCAACATGTTTCGGAGCCTTTTACCCGTACATGTCTCTCTGAGTAGCGGCTCCTTGTCTAAGCTAAATATTCAGCAAAGACAACCCACATAATAAAGAATAAATAAGAACGTGGCAAATAATGAATTAGCTAAATACGTGAAGTTTTGTTTATAAATGCAGAGCTTCGTTATGAAAGAAGAACCCCTGTCAAACAAACCATAATTACTAAATTTGTATAGTACAGGTTCAGATAAGAACAATTTGACTTACCCCTGAACCAATATGTACCCTTTCTGGCTGGACAGTTTCTCCTAGTTAAACCACCCGCCAGTGTATAACTGAAGTGGAAACAAGCTGGGGCCTTATATTCAGTCCCAGTGATAGTAAAATAAACAGTTGCAACTAGACCACCTGTACAAACCAAGGGAAATCCCAACAAGGACTGTAACAATGGACATCCTGCACCAGAAATGTAAAACAAACTCTGTGATGACACCTACCCCCCAAACAATTAAGCTCTATTTAACTGCCAACCCTGAGTCAATGTATCAACTTAATGTGTCAGGTTTGTGACATTTAAGAAAATACTGTCAATTTTGAGTAAATGTGCATTTAGGCATGTCAGAAAAGAATGAAAGTCATTAGCATTTATGTCAAAAAACATGTTATCAAAACAATTTTTCTTAACAGGATTTTGAGTACAATTAGGCAAGCTTGTAACTGTCGTCAGTAGCTGCTTGCTACCTATAGCCCCTGGGGGTTTGACCTAACAGAAAACAAGCAATCCTAAAATGTCTGAAAGGTGAACATTAAAACAGAATGATGCCAAAAGATAAAGTTAAGTAGCAAAACCGACAAGTCTAAAAACTGTAAATTATTGTAGCCAAACTTTCTAATAATCTTTGGATATTAACTGCTAAATTATAGGGCAAGTCAGAAAAGAATGAAAGTCATTATTTGTACTTAAGTCAAGAGAATGCAACGAAAATGTAATATTTCTTAAACAGATATCAAGCACAATTAGGCGAGCTTGCAACTGTCGTCAGTAGCTGCTTGCTACCTATAGCCCCTGGGGGTTTGACCTAACAGAAAACAAGCTAGCCTAAAATGTCTGAAAGGTGAACATTAAAACAGAATGATGCCAAAAGATAAAATTAAGTAGCAAAACAGGAAAGTCTAAAATCTCTAAAATTATTGAAGCCAAACTTTCTAACCATCTCGGCATATTTACAGCAAAATTTGTAGAAATATTTGATCAAAAGTACACCTTTGAATCCTCTTGACTCAAGTTTATTGTAAATAAATTTGGTTCTAGATGCAAAGTCCTGAAATTTAGAACAAATACGACCAAATCTCAAAATCTGTGACAAAAACGTATTATATCCAATAGTTTCCGAAATATTACTGTCCGGGAAAGGATAATTAACCACTTCAAAGTTAAACTCATCTACTTTGTGATAGACTTTAATACAAAACCTGTCATTAGTGACCTGAATATCCAAGTCCAAAAACACATCTCTGAAACCATCTGAATTGTTACCCTCCAAAGGGATATCTTTTGGGTAAATTTCTTTAGCAATTTCACTGAAATTTTGTACATTTATGCAAGCAATGTCATCAATATATCTTGCGTTGTTTGATTATGCTAATTAGCAGTATTCGAAATTTTCAATCTTGAAGATCTTCAACACTATAATAGATAGAGATATCATTTCAACTTCTACTCGGGGCTTATTTACCATTGCGCATCTAATGAATTTAAAACAAAAGTTGTAGCAATTTAAATTATGCTTATTAGCAGCATTTGAAATTTTAAAACTTGAATATCTTCAAAACTATTACAGATAGAGATGTGATTTTAACTTCGAGTAGGGGGTTATTGACCATTGCGCATGTAAAGAATCTAAACCAAAAGTTGTGGCAATTTAAATTATGCTAACTAGCAGCATTTGAATTTTTAAAACTTGAATATCTGTAAACTATTATAGACAGAGATGTCATTTCAACTTCTACTAGGGGGTTGTTGACCATTGTGCACGTAATGAATCTAAAACAAAAGTTGCAGCAATATAAATTATCCTAACTGCACTATTATAAATATTTCACATCTTGAATAACTTCTAAGCTGTAATATATAGAGATGCCATTCCAACTTCTACTCCTGTGTTATGGAATAGTTGTACATTGGCATACCAATATGCTTTGAAGACACACACACACACACTGATATGCAGCAAATCATCTTTCCTAGTTTCAACCTGTTTTATTTTTTTATTTGCATATAGACCTATGGAAAGTAAATATGTTGTTCCGTCCAGACCCATTACTTCTTTTACACTTGAGATATCAAGTGAATATAAACACATCCACGCAAAAGTTTTGCGAGGGAACGCAAAAAGATTTGTTTTTCGTCATGTCCCCTCCGGGGCTCCGTACATATAGGCATGGGCTGGATTAGTGGTATGTTTTCCAAGGTAAGGCGTGTGAACACTACTGAAATCTAAAGAGATCTGCTGGTAGTGGAAGAAGGGCACTTGAAGAATGTGCCTGTCGTGGAGTCAAGTCAAACGCAGGCACGTGGATCGAGTTATGGCCCATTCTTGTGTAACTCATCTATGCCGTTGTGTCAACCACGTCCAGGCAGGGTTGATTTCATTTGGTCACGCAACGTTTCTACCAAAGACGTTTCAATAGATTTCTGAGGTGTTGACACCCTTTAGCTTGGGAAACTTGCCGGGTGTCCAACCCAATTCCACAAACTAACTCCACTATCCTTACATGTAATTGTAAATATAATGTAAGAATGACCAGAATTTCGTATCTGGTGTTGAAAGTAGGGTTGGAAATGTCAACACTACTTCTTAATAATCATTATCAAATCTGGACAGAGCAAATGATTTCACTCATAAATAATTATCGTGTATAATTTAAGATACGGAATCGCTAATAAGCTTTATTAACCCAAGACCCGCCTGGCATTGTTATTAGAAATGAAAGTATAAGGCTGAATTAAATTCCAGTACTCCCAGAAGGAAAAAGTTGAATATTGAAGATAAAACTAGTTTATTCGACTTTTATCTTGAATATTCGACTCTTTCAATCTTTTGCTCCAGGGCTAAAAAGTCGAATCTGTAAGACAAATTCGTTTATTTGACTTTTAAGTTGAATATTCGACTGTTTCCATCTCCCGTAGATGACGTAGCCATGCACATGTTGCCGGTTTTTCAAGAATTTTGACCGTTGACTTTCATCAAGGTACAATATGGATTTGATATGTTCTAATGAAAAAGTGAGCATGCATGTAATATCAAACTCTATCCTCAAAAACTTGCCTCAGTCTTGAGGCTGCCTTTGACAGCACAATAACACAATTCCGCCAACCTGCCATTTTAAGTGGAAAGTTTTGCTTTTGACCTGTGCGGGAGTGGGGGGGAGGGTATTATTTTTATATACGTTTCCTTTCAGAGTTACTATTTTCATATGCGTGTATCAGTCCGACCCGGAAAAATGTCTTAGTTTTAAAGCTGTCTCAGAAATCACAACACCCAGCCCGTTATTTCAAAATGAAAATTTGTTGTTGGTCTCTTGTACCTGTGCAAGGAAAGTTGTCTTTATTTACCTGCAACTTGCAGGGTTTTTTGTCTTGTGACACCAGATGAATTTAGTAGAATGAGACTTTAGGACAATTTCTTCAGAGTTTTGTTATTTCGCCCAGTCTAATATCGACGAATTTTGTCAAGTGCAAGTATGAAGATGGGCAGATTGCATTGGGACATATTTCAGCCTAAAAAAGTGCCTGGTGAATGATTTATTGCCGCGTGAAAATACCCCGGCTAATTTGAGCCATGCGTTGACATCTTTAACCTAAGGCGCCCATTCACAATAACTTGTGGAAATCTCTGAATTACGATAATACATGCCTAAGTGCGTTGGGTCAGGCAATACCCATGTCCTCGCAAGACTGTTGAGCGTTATAGTGACCTGCGGTTATGCAGAGACTGTAAGCAGTCAAGAGACAGTGAAGATGATGATCCAATACTTGTAAAATCTAGAAGTTCTGATCACGTCCGTTTAAGTGAAGAGACTGGTGTGAGTCAACCTCAATCTGAACAAAATCAATCAAGCATTGGAGGCTCCTATGTATCTATGAACCACGTGCTAAAGTTAAATCGTTCAAGCTAACTGTAACGGTGTCGCAATTTATAATTTATTCTCCGATAGACTATATCCAGCGAGAGTTAAAGTCCGCAAGTATATCCCTGCAAAAAATCGTGAATTGGAGGTTCTCCCATATTAAATCACAACAATGTTTTTCTTACATGTATGTTATTTTTATTACTGTGGCTAGTCTGTGTCTTGCCACGTATAAATCATACGGTCATGGAGTGGGACGACTTGAGTATATCAAGAAACTCACTGAAAATTGTGACATTGTCCTATTCAAGAGCATTGGCTCTTTAACTGACAACGGGTTGCTATACATGGCGAATTGTCGGACTGAGGTAGTATCGAATCCGGGGTACCCCAGGGATCGGTTCTTGGTCTTCTCATGTTTCTTGTTTATGTAAATGATATCACCGATATCGTAAGGTCTAACATAAAGTTGTTCGCCGATGATGTAACTTTGTTTATTACCATCGACGACCCCATCAGCTCTGCCAAGGCGATCAACAGTGACCTGAAGTCTGTAAAGACCTGGTCTCATCAATGGTTAGTCACTTTCAATAGTACCAAAACCAAATCCATGCTTTTCACTAAAACGAAGAGTCAAGATCAAAACCCACCCATTGTTTTCCTCGGTAACTCTTTAGAAAATATACCAGAACATAAACATCTTGGTGTAATTTTCAGTTCTGACTTGTCATGGTCAAACCACATAAATTCCCTTGTATGCCAAACAGGAAACTAATTGGAATTCTAAAACTACTACAATATAGACTCAAAAGGCGTTCATTGGAAATTATATACTTCACATATATTAGACCATTACTGGAGTAAGGGGATGTAGTTTGGGGTGGATGTACTCAGGCGGATGCTTCATCGCTTGAAAGTGTTCAACTGGCTGCAGCCCAAGTAATAACCGGGGCAACCAGTCGCAGTAATCATAGATTATTGTACAGTGAGACGGGATGGGAGTCTTTGGCTAAACGTCGAGATAAACACAGGCTAACATTGCTATATAAGATAATAAATGGGCTAACACCCGATTACCTTCATGACTTAATTCCAGGAAACGTGTCTTCTAGAAATACGTACAATGTAAGATCAAAAAATGATATAAGCCAGATATACACAAGAACTAGTATTTACAGCAATTCTTTATGCCAGCAACCATTCGTCAGTGGAATTTGTTATCCAATTCAGTTCTAAACTCTGAGGATCGTGATACATTTCAGCGTAAATTAGACAGTGATAAACCAAAGGTTAATGATTTATTCTACTTTGGCAACCGGAAAGTAAACATTCTACATTCCCGAATTAGAATGGGCTGCAGTCAGTTGAACCACGACATGCATAAAATTGGCATCGCGAGTTCTCCTAGTTGTGCGTGTGGCGCCCTGGTAGAAAATTCCTACCATTTTTTCTTTGAATGTTCTCGCTTCATTACCGAACGTAACACTCTTCAAATGTTTATCATAAGCAAGGCTCCGTTCACATTAAATACAGTACTAAATGGAAGTTTAAAATGTTCAAAAGCCGCTAATATGGCTATCTTTGAATCTGTGCATACGTACATTATCCGCACTGGCAGATTCAACTGAAGCCCGCACTGGTTTCACTTGGTAGTTTGTATATACAGTTAATATTACGAATTTGTTATATAGATATGGGTAGGTCTACCGTTTAAGTGACCACGTGCGGGCAAACATCATTACTTTTGTAAAAGACTATTTCAAAGACTGTTTGTATCATTCTTACAGTCAATGCAAACTACTCATTACTCGGACTACTATCTGTGACGTCTGCTCGTGTCATTATCTTGCATTCTGTTATGTGTCCGTTAATGTACTGTCCTGTGGATTGTGCCTTTACCTTTTACACCATACTCTGTATTTTACTCCTTTTTTTTTTTGCAAGAGGAATTTGTACAGGCCAGGCCTGTTTTCCAATTGCTTTAATAAAAATATGTTTAAACCAACTGGCAAATAAACTTACTCGAGTCACACATACCACATATAAACGTAACAGGGATCTGATACATGAACGACACCGAAATTGTGTTCGGTAGACTGAACGGGGGATGAACTATCTTATGGAAACAAGACCTCAAATTTATGTAAAATATCCCCGGTTTCTTTTTAAGTCTAAGCGAGTGTATGCTGCTCTCATAAACATGTCGAAAAATATTAATAATTAATGTTTATATGCGATGTGATTCAATACTATAATGCTAACAGAGCGTGGAATATGAAGAGATACTGAATGAAATATACAAATGTAGGGAGGTGGGAACTGATGAAATAATTATTAATTGTGATTTCAATACCGACTTCTGTAGACAAGGCTCGTTGAATACCAAGTATTTGTCACTATTTCTCAAAACTGAAAATTTGAAATGTGCTCTGGATCATGAAGAATTCGCTATTGAGTACTCGTGCCAAATTAAGTGTACAGGTGAGACCTCGATTATTGACCCCTTTTTTATCTCTGAGAATTTATATGATAAGATCCGCATATATTCGAGTATTCATGAAGGTGATAACTTGTCTGATCATTCTCCAATTCAGTTGACTCTAGATTTAGCAGCTCAGTGTGAAAACAATCCTCCAGATATTAAAGGCCCTCGTCCGTTGTGGTATGCTGCATCGACACACAATGTGAACGAATATAAGAAATCTCTTGACGCAATTATAACGTCAATCTAGATTCCCTGTGCGTCAATCCGATGTACTGACGCCTTCTGTGATTCACATAATTTGTAAATTTAGGAATTTCGTGATAGGATTGCAATTGTGGAGACAGCTCTGCAGGCAGGAGATCAACATATTCCATATTCCTCTACCCACAATAATAAAGTGACTCCTGGATGGAGCGACTATGTCGAACCATGCAGGAAACACGCTACTTTTGTGGCTACAAGATATGGAAGAGCAATAACTGTCCCAGGACAGGGATAATTGTAGATATAAGGAGCAGAACAAGACTTAAATATCATCATGCTTTGAGATATGAAAAAATGAATATAGAATTCTGTAATGCAAATAAGCTTGCTGAAGCATTGGCAACCAATGCAAGAACTCAATGCTGGAATTGTAAGGAAAATAAGGCAAAATTATATTGTAATAATCCCAGGTTTTCAATGCTTCACATCCTACCCAAATTGCTGACGCATTTCATGTAAAATATGATCTCTTTATAGTTCAGTGTCATATGATGAAACTAATATGAAACAGTTACAGGAAGAAATAGATGTCCTCCTGAGATCAGAAAGTGGAGTACTACGTGACAATGTACTGTCTACCTCCGTGTTTTATTTCACGTGAAAAATTTAATTTTACAATCTCACCTCGGGAATGCGGCAAGCATGACGACGATCTTGGATGTGACCCAGTTCAGATCATTCATGGAAACGATGGACTTAATACTTACATATCACTACTTATTGCAGCTGTGCTTAAACATGGTTTCTCATCCAAAAGTTTTTCGAATATATTAAACACCCATTTCCTAAAATAAGCGTAAGTTATGAAATGACTGAGAATAACAGGGGTATTGCCCTTAGTAGTAGTAAGATTCTTGACTGGATAATATTGAATGCATATACTCGTATGATAACTTTGATATTCTCAATTCCTTTGCATTACAATTCGGTTTCAAACCTATTAGTTCGACAACTCAATGTTCCTTTGTATTAACCGAATGTCATTACTGTAAAACTTAGGGTTTTAATGTACACTTATTTTTCTTAGATGCTTCAAAGGCATTTGACAGGGTCGACTATGTCAAGTTGTTCGTTTACTTTTAAAAAGAAATATATGTCCTCTAGTAGCCAGACTCCTTCTTTTGAACATGTACATAAATCAGAGTATCAGCATAGTCTGAGGCAACGCAATATCAAAACATTTTCATTGTTATAATGGAGTGAAGCAAGGAGGAGTATTCTCCCCGATACTTTTTGGCATATACTTGGATGCACTTCTAAAGTAGCTTAGAAAATCTTGTATCAGGCACTACATTGGACATATCTTGGCTATCGCGTTATCTTATGTTGATGACATTGCTCCCACAATCTCAAGTGTGACCCGTATGTTGAATATTGGTAAGACGTTTGCTGCTGAATATAATATCATTTTCAATGTTGATAAAACTAAAGGTATGGAAATCGGGAACAGTATGGCAGGTGGAGATTTATACCTAAATAATATTCTCATTAACAAGGTTGATCATTATTTACATCTTGGTAGCTTTATTGGTGTTGATATGACAGGAGAAGATATTAAAAGTTCCATGGAAAAAATTCTGTCTGATGTAATCATGTTCATGGCACAATTTGGTAAAGGGTTTCCGGATATGAGATACTATCTATTCAAAACCCATTGCATGTCTCTTTATGGATGCCAACTTTGGGACTTTTCTGAAAAAGAAGTTAAGGAGTAAATTACTGCATGGCGTAAGGCTGTAAGATGTGTGTGGAAAATTCCTTATATTACTCACAATGATCTTTGCCATATATCTGTTACGATCTACCTATTGAGGGAAAGTTTCATAGAATGTTTATTTTTTTTTACAGGCTCATCTTCAATAATAATTATCTAGCTAGTGCGTACCTGCAGCCTCCTTGCCCTTGGAGGAAGTTGCTCCCCAGTATGTAATTCTCTAAATTTCATAGTGTAGAGCTGTAGTGAACAATTATATGTATCTTGATTTCCGCATGCTACAAGTTGCTACTGCCATGATATTACACGTATAGATGGATTCCTCTCTCTCTCTCTATTGTGTAATTGACACTTTAAAACTATTACCGGCCTTTCTATGTAATGTGTTTCGTTGTGTGTACGATATATATATATATATATATATATATATATATATATATATATATATATATATATATATATATATATATATATGTATGTATGTATGTATGTATGTATGTATGTATATATATATATATATATATATATATATATACATATATATATATATATATATATATATATATATATATATATATATATATATATATATATATATATATATATATATATATATATATATATATATATACTAGAAGGTGCGTTTCGTCGTCTCAGGGCAGTTCCCGGCGTTACGCAGCGTTTGCCAGCGTGAGACAGCGTTAGCCGGCGTTACAAACTCTGGGAAACGCCGACTAACGCTGGGAAACGCCAAAATCCAACTAAGCCTTTTGGACCTCGGCGTCAGCCAGCGTTAGTTGGCGTTTGCCAGCGCTTCAACGCTGGCAACCGCTGTGAAACGCTGACTAACGCCGGCTACCGCTGGCAAACGCTCTGTAGGCCTCTTAACCAGCAAACTCACGGGGATACATGAAAAATTTGAATTCAGTTGAACTAGGATGAGAAGCATCCATGGAAATTTGTGTCTTGTACTTGTACTAATCATCAATATACTTTTATTTTTTTATACTCATGGGCAATATGACATAATTATCTTTAATATTTTGATGATGATTTATCCATTGAGGTGTATGTGTAGGGAATGACTTTGCTTAAGTTCACTGATATTTTGGTCTAACTGAAGACAGAAGCTTTGACATGGCACATACTAAACACATTACTGCTTCAGTTCATGGGTTCTCCAGCCCTGTTGCTTGAGTACAGTATCTTTGGCAGCTTGGTATTGTATTATTTGATGTCACACCCTTTGTGTTTATTTGAAAGCCCAAAAACATATTAATCTTGTGAAAACTGAAACTGGAAATTCATAATAGATATAACACATTAAAATAAGTCACGTGGGAAAATAGTTAATCCCATCGGTAGACAGTCATAAGAAGCCGTAAACTTAGAGAAGAAAAGAACAAAAAGAAAAAGGAGTTTTTGGACAGGGGGAGATGGACAATAAATTCTATGTACGGATAGAGACAAGAATAAACAGTGGGTCACTTCTAAAGCAAGATGTGCAGCCCTTCCTTACATGTTATGAAGCTTTTGTTGCTTACAAGAAGTTAGGGGATGCAGAAAAAGTGAGTACCTTCCCATTACTGCTGAAAAGAAAATACAAGAAGTTAGGGGATGCAGAAAAAGTGACTACCTTCCCATTACTGCTGAAAAGAAAATGCAAGTACTTGGTTCTCAACATTACAGCCTGCACCAATCATTTATGATGCTTTATCAACTAAGTTTCTCAATTGCTATGGCATTGAAACAAATTACACCTGGACTCATGTGGCTGAGTAATACAAATGTACACAGCTTCCTGGTGAAATTTTGTTGGACTATATCACAAGTATTAGATGCCAAGGCAATCTTCAAAAGTTGCACGATATCCAAGTTATACAGGCTATCTTAAATGGAATTGATCCTGCCGTTCGGCCCTTTTTATTGCAGAAAGACCCCCAAAACATTAAAGGACCTGGATCGTATTGCGAAGTTAATCCAGAATAGTGGTCCACCAAAGCAGACAACTGGCTTTGCTATCATTGATGCTTTGGCCAACACCAAGGTGCAATTACAGGTATTATCTACAGAGGTTAATAAAAATGCAACAAGCAAAGTACTGGCAACAGATGTACCAAAAGCCCAGGAATGTGATGATGGTAATTGGAGACGTAACATGCCAAACGATCGTCCACAGCCAATTTATCGTCCACAGCCAAACTATCACCCACAACAATGCAACTATGGCCAGTCTCAGTTGTCCAGACAGCAGCAACAGAGAAGGAATCCATGTGGCATTGTGGTAAATATCAGGTCAAATATCAATGTTCATTACTTTTGACTACTTGCTGTAATTGTGGATGGGTGGGCCATGTCTCATATAACTGTAGGCAGGCCCACCAGTCAAATAATCAGCAATAGGGTTTTTCCCTAGGATCACTAAACTCTCAGCCGGCATGATACAGGTCAGAATTTACAGAAGATAACTTGAATTTATCTCAACCTACTTGTATTCCTCAAGTTTTGATTTTAGCTCCTATGAATCAAAATTTCATACCTCTCCAAATTGGTCCCTTTGATACAAAATTGCTACTGGATTCAAGTGCAAAAATTTGTTTCATTCAAAAATTTGTTTTGCAATCTGCCATGCCACAAGCAAAACTGCTAGAAACATATTCCATGAAGCTCAAGGTATTGGGGTTGTAAATCTCAAAATTCTGGGCTGTGTGCAATTTAACAGTCAAACTCAGAATACTAACTTTCCCCATACTTCTCATGTTTTTGAGTCATTGCATCATCACGATTTGGTTATCAGATCTTAATTCCTGACAAAACATGGATGTATCATTGATTTTTCTGCTCAAACTTTACAAATTTTATTCAAAAAACAACTTTCAGTCAATTGTTTTGGTCCACCAAGACTAAGTGGCATAATTAAACCAAACAGCATACATTGTATGCTGTTTGGTTTAATTGACTGAACTGGGTTGTACGGACCTGGTGTATCATACTATAGATACAGGAGATGTTCTTCCATTAAAACAAACTGTTTATAGAACTAGTCCAAAGATTAGAGCTGAAATAGATTGACAGGTCAATCAAATGCTTGAGAATAAGATAATACAACCATCAATCTCTCCATATAGTAGCCCTGTGGTACTTGTCAAGAAAGCTTCAGGAGAATATCGTTTTGCTGTAGATTATCGTCGTTTGAACAAAATTACTAAGCCCTTAACTTTTCCACTCCCAACTACAGAATCTAACATTGACTATGGGGTGAGAAACAACCAGCTATATTCAGTGTCTTTGGCCGCTCTATTTTTTTTCTGGCAAATTCTTATGCAGTCTGACTCTCGGCACAAAACACGCTCTGTGACTTCTACAGGATCCTATCAATGGTGGAGATTATGCTCTGGCTTGACAAATTCACCTGCACGGGCAATGCAACTGATGAGTTTGTTACGTAGAGGGTTACTTGCTAATATAGTACAATGTTATCTCGATGACTTGCTAATTTTGTTAAATGATTTTCAATCTCACCTCAAACATTTGACTCTTGTCTTTGCAGGTTGCGCTCAGCGAATTACCCTTGAACCTTGAAAGTGCACCTTTGCACCTCAAAAGGTACAATATGTATAATAAATATTTTAACACCTGAAGGTATTGCAGTTGACCCAAAGAAAGTACAAGCTATAGAGGCTACTGCACAAGTTTTTATATGTGCTTTGTAACAGGTTATGCTGCAATAGCGGCTCCACTACAAGCATTACTTCCTAAGAATGCACTATTTGTCTTGTCTGATCAGTGCCAACATGACTTTGAGCCACTGATAACATCATTCTTACTGCACCAGTTCTAAATTTCCAGAAAGCATACTACCGTTTACCTTAACGTGTGATGCGCCATTGACCTCTATTGCATATATACTCTCACAGAAGGACCCTCAAACAGGGCTTGAAAACCAGTCATATATGGGGGCTACTCAGTAAGACCATCAGAGAAAAATTACAAAATATCAGAGCTAGAATTACTGACCTTACCTGAAGGTATTGGTGCCAACCATATGCACTTGGCTTTCAGACCCTTTACAGTTGTGATTGATCATGCAGCTCTAAAGTGGTTACACGTTATCAAACCATTTCACTCATAAAATCCATTTAAGCCACTTAGCCAGATGGGCTTTATTGTTGCAAGAATATTAATTTAACATTGAACACAGAGCTGGTAAAACAAACTTTGAAACATGTTGATTTTTTTTGTCCAGAAGGGAATATGATCCTTCAGATGATAAAGATCCATCTTTTCCTCTTTTGGATGAGAAAGTAGTACTGCATCTGGATGTTGAACCATTAAGGGTTAATAAACTTGCCATTTCTGAACCGAATTAAACTTCCCATTTCTGAACGGAATTCTAACCCTGCAGTTTTCATGGTTGAAAATCCAGCCAATCTTTCATCTGTCCAGTCACTTTCAGTGGGAGAGCTTGCACAAACCCAGAAAATTTGCCCTGACCATAAAGATATATATATACATATCTGTCAGAGGGCTTGTTACCAGATAACAAACAAGCTGCTATAAAAATTGTGGCTGAAGCAGACCAATACATATTGGATGACACTGTATTGTATCACATTTACACCCCTAGATCAAAGAAAGTCCATGTTCAGACTAGGAGCATGTGTCAATTAGCACTACCACCAACCATGCATGCTGAAGCCTTAACTCATTCCACCCTGATGACGCTTTTTCCCGCTAATATCTAAATGTCGTCTGCTAATTGTATTTTACTAATTTAGGGATTATTTTTCAATATTTTGGATGAAACTTGCATGGAAGATCATTCCAAATTATATGCCCATGGTCAACAGCTTTCCTTGGCGCGCTCTGGGCGCATTGCGCCCAGAGCGCGCCAAGGAAAGCTGTTGACTCAGTCTTCTATCAGGGTGGAATGAGTTAAATGCATATCATGACGGTGTCTTAGGTGAAGGACACCTGGGATTTGATTCCACTTTCATGGCCACCAAAAACAAGTATTATTGGCCAAGAAGGTACTCTGATAACTTGGACTATGTCAAGTCTTGTGATACTTGCCAGATAATAAAGCGATACCACCATTTTTTACCAGCACCATTGTCACCAGTACCAATTGATGGCCATTTGATAGATTGCACATTGACATATTAGGTGCCTTGCCCATAGCATCTAACTTTAAATATGTCTTGCTTGAAGTTGATTCATTTTATCGTTTTTCTTTCACTTGAAAATCAAGATGCTAAGAGCATTGACAATGCACTGTATAGAGATATTTTCTCTATTTATGGTTCCAGCAGGTCACTGGTCAGTGACAGGGGTGAGAATTTCCTATCTCAGTTAGTGTCAGCTTTCTGTAAACTGTTCAGGCGAGCACATACGTCATCCTATCACGAACAGAGTAACAGTGCTGTTGAAACATATTGCAGTAACTTGGCTCATTCTATGAGAGCCTACTGTAGGAAAGATTGGCCTCAGCTTATTCTGGGAATTCTAATGCCATATAGAAACAGTCCCAGTGCTAGAACAAAATACTGACCATAAACATCTTATTTGGGAGAGAAATGAATTTACCCTTTGATATCAAAGTTATTCCAAACCAACCCTTCCCACAAGTGTGCAAACATATCTCAACCAAATCCTAGAAACACTTGAAATCGGGAGAAGCGTTGCAACAACTAACTTGCAATAAGCACAGGCCAAAAATAGACACTACTATGATAAGAAGGCAACAATTCCTACATTTAAAATAGGTGATGCAGTTTCACTGCATAATCCTAGAATGCCAGTGGGAAAATCAAAGAAACAGGTCCATATATATAGTGGCCCATATTATATAGTGAAATGTGGACCAAACTATACATTTTCGCTTCATCACATGGAGAGACACAAATTACACCTTTCCCCTGTGAATGCCAACAGACTGAAACCTTACATTGATCCACAGTCACACACATTATGTACATGCCAGAGTCTCCCAAGTCTCAATCTCAGCCGCCAAACATGGATACAACAGATGAATTGCCAACTTCACAGGAAGTTGCTACATGGCATCCTGTTGACAGCTTCCTTGGTACCAAAATAATTGGTTACACTTGATGTAATCGAGTTAAGTGGCAGTCAATTGATCCTAAAAGTTGGATTCTAATGTCGAATTTTGCACCTGCACTTGTCCATGAATATCATACCAAATACACCTATACAGGACGTCATTTAACATGATGAAGATTTCATCAGAACCATGCTTCATTCATTGGTAACATATGTTGTTAAAAGATTTTTCTAGCTTCCTTTCGGCCCCTGCAGAGTAAATCTTGTTTTCACAAATACTGAAAAAAAAAATTTCCTCAAGTGTCCCAATATTATGCCTTCTATCCATTTTCGTTGATATCATATTCATGGCATCCTGTATTTGTATATTTCCAGATCCGGCTACTAGAACATATGGCTTCTCCACTCAAAAAATAGGATTAAGATCTCTGGTCTTGAGTGGAATACTAGCTATATTTATGCCCTGCATCGGTGCTGATTCACCAGTATTATGCTCAAATTACAGCGTTTGTCTGACCCCTGTTAGCACAAGCCAATTCACTGAGGACAGATGGGAGCATATTTTCCTTATGCCACTTATGAAACCATTGAATCCATGAAACTCTTCAGTTATGTGTGAGAAAATTTGGAACGAAGACACTGCTTTGTGTAAACTATTTCAGCAAGCTATCTGGCATAGTACTAGTACCCAATTATTTCACAATGCACGAAGACAAACCAACAACATATCAAGCGAAAATCGTGACTTGATACCCGAAATTGAATGTGAAAGAGTTAAAATCTTGCCTGGCACCAACAAACGCAGTCTCTTACCATTTAGCCAGCTATTTCGTTTTGTTTTTGGAATGACTTCTCTCAGAGATATTATAAAGCTGTATAACAATATACAAGTTCTGGCGCGTCGCACTCACAGAACAGTCGGAAACATTTGCTTCTACTTTGCATACACTAGATGTAAGACTTGCACGTACATCTCTATCCATTCAAAATCAATCTCAAGATTTGATAAATCTCAGTAGTAATGTTTGGTCCTTAGCAGAGGCTTGGTATGCAAATACACGTATTGCCGCTCGATAAGGTAGGCAAAGTTAGACGAGCGCTTTCTTAACAGATGGCCTTTCTAACATTTTACACGGCACCTATTTATTGTTACAACATAAATTAAGTCCTGAAGTCTTGCCTCCAGAATTGCTTACACAGACGTTGCAACAAATAACCTCAGTCCTGCCTGCAAATCACAAAGATCTTCATATGACACAAACGTCTCTTTCCTATTATCATACCTTGGCAGATTTTAGCTGCGTGCGACACAAAGATTCTCTGTTTATCACATTACAAATTCCAACCAGTTCGTTCAAATTGTGCTTTGAAATATATCAAATACATGTATTCCCTGTACCTGTAAAAGCAACATCACAACAGAGAACACACATAGTAAATTTGCCAGCATATCTTGCTATTTCACACGCTTAAGATTACCATATTGAGTTGTTCGAAGTTGATTGGTCCCCATACTCAGATCATGCACATAAGCAGTGCCCTCACCATTTTCCTTACACTCCTACAGATGTACCAACCTGCGTATCTAGTCTGTTTCTACAACAAAAAGATAACATAATAAAATATTGTAAATTGCATTTTCCCCCAAATTCAAGTATATCTGTCATGAAAACAAGTAGACTACGCCCAGTTTTTGATAACCAACAGAAAGGCAGTGACTCTTCAATATTTATGAAAAATAATAACACCACATGGTTGCAATTTTTGCTTCAGTCAGATCCCCTGTCAGTGTATATTGCGCACGCCTATAGCATATATTCATAGGCTATTAAGTCCTGTCACAATCAATCTAAAGACATCACTCGTTAATATCCCCTGAACCTTGTACTAATTCAAATCTATTTTTCTGACACTCATCATAAGCACATTTTGGCTGATTCCATGTTTTGACTCTCACCTCAACTAGACATTACCCGTATTCATATTTCCCAAGCTCAACGTTTTAAACAATCTTATGTGTTGGCTTCAGATAGAATTGCCCAGAATATTTGGTACATGCGGTGAGAAATAATAAACAAGTGTTTCCCGCTTTGGCCGATTCCATTGCCTTGGACCCTCCAGATCCAACACACCTTTTGGCCATCTGTTAAATCAACTCTTATGTATATTAGTTCTGTTTTGTCCGTAATTAGATTAGTTGGTCTTGGTATATTATATTACCGTTATCAACTATTAAGCTAGGAATATGCGGGCAACTTTTGTGGTACCACACGAGTTGCACCATAAAAGTGGCGTGTATATCCTACCCAACTACAAAAGCTGTACCAATTTCCGCAAAGTTGCTCGGAGCAAGAGGTAGCAAACAAGCCAATTAGACTTGATCCTGGTATCACATGCGTATTGTCAGGCAAGTACATCAGGAGCTTTATGAGGTGGGGGGGGGGGGGAGGGGGGCATAGCCAACATACATGTATTTAGAGTGGAGCAAGCCTTTAGTGGAGTGGCTCAGTGAGAGTTAGGAAGAAAATCCCTGTGTGTGGAACAAACCCCCCAGAAAAGAAAAGAAAAGAAAAGAAAAAGAAAAACAAAAACAAAAACAAAAAAAAAAAAACCCCCAGAGAGTACCACAACCCTTCTTTTTACATGATTTGTAAACTGATTGAAACTGTCAGTAGCAAATGGTATCAACAACAAGGACCAATATTACAGCAGCAGCTGCTTCACTTGTCTGTACAGTAGCCATGTTTAAATGCCCACAGTGTGTACATGTGAGCTGTAGGTATGCATAATTAATGGGGCAAAATGGATCAAGTTGCTGTCACATGTGAAGCCGTATTTTCGGGCAAGTGGTGCACCACTGTGTGGCAGTAGCTTTTGTGGTGCCACAAAAGTTGCCCCGTATATCCCAAGCGTTAAGTTTACTTCTGCTTACAACAAATGCAACTACCAACGCTAAAGCTGCAACTATTCAAACTGTCTCAATATTTACTCAAATCTTCAGACAATGTCTACGTTATCACATGATTTCGGCTATGGCTATCCTGACAATACTAATTTTTCGTTTTTTTCTGTATCGGGTTTATTTTTATTTTGGCAGATTTCATTTCTTCGCGCTATAAAATAAGCAGAATATTCATCTGGCCTCATACATCCAGTGTTTATTCGGAACTAACTAATTTCAAGGGATGTATTCAGATCTTACTACACAAACTTCCGCTATATATTGTATTCATAATTAGCATTATATTTATGACTTTGCCGCTTAATTTTAGTATTTTTTCTTATTTTTTTTTTAATTATGCGCTGATGGACAATATGGCGAACGAACAGTTAATTTTTGATCTTGTTGACATTCTCCTGTCTACTATGATGTTGAACTAAATATTTCTTTACTTCTGCATTTTAATTACCACTTCAACGTGGCTGCGGCTCTAAATATTTTTTGACGCTGAGGTTTGAGCTCCTATTAATTTCTACATGATTTCTCGATAATTTATAATTATGTTATTGCTAAATGACGCGTACCAGTTAATACTGACAAATGACTCTACATATATTAATAACTTACTAATTGTGTGCTCATTTACCTTCTCTATTTATCCCTTCTTTCACATAACTATAACTTATTCATATTCCACAACTCTTCATTTATTTGCTGTGATAACTTGTCTGATCACTCAAGGTGATGACTTGTCTGATCACTCTCCCATTAAGTTGACTCTAGATTTAGCAGCCCAGTGTGAAAACAATCCTCCAGCTATTAGAAGTCCTCGTTCGATTGTTGTATGCTGCATCGACAGACAATGTAAAGGAATATAAGAAATCTCCTGACGCAATTTTAACGTCAATCTAGATTCCCCGTGCGTCAATCCGATGTACCGATGTCTTTTGTGATTCATATTATTTGTAAATTCAGGAATTTCATGATGAGATCGTGGAGATATCTCTGCAGGCAGGAGATCAACACATTCATATTCCTCTACCCACGATATTGAAGTGACTCCTGGAATGAGCGACTGTGTCGAATCATACAGGAAACAAGCTCTTTTGTGGCACAAGATATGGAAGAGTAATAACTGTCCCAAGACAGTTATAATTGTAGATATAAGGAACAAAACAAGACTTAGATCCCACTGTGCTTTGAGACAGTAAAAAATGAATATCGAAGTCTGCAAAGCATATAAACTTGCTGAAGCATTGGCAACCAATTTAAGTACTGAATTCTGGAATATTGTAAGGAAAATAAGGCAAAATTATAATGATAATCCTAGTACGGTTGATATTGCTTCAGATCCTGCCGAAATTGCTGACGTATTTGATGATTATATACTTAAACAACCCGAAGCATATTTGGGCATAATTCCTTCAGTTATGTAACATAGTATCTGCATTCATATGTAAGGATCATACAGTTCATTTATGGCTTTGGGTTCGATTACCGGTGAGTTTCCCAAGATGGGGCGTGTCGACACCTCCGAATCAAAACGCCTCTGGTAGAAGCCTTGCGCGACCAAAATGAAATAACTGCTGCCTGCGACTTGGTTGACACAACGGCGCAGATGTGTGCAGTACAAGAAAGGGGCATAACTCGATTCACGCGCCTGTGGTTGGATACTAGTGAAACCCCCACCACACCACAGCTCCCACAACCCACAAAAAGGAAATTACTAAAAGTTACATAACCCACACACAGGTACTTTTAAAAGTTACATAAATATAGAAGTTTTATCAACAAATGAGCAAATATCATTTGAACGTCCGGTCTTATCAACAAACGCACAAATGTCATTTGAACGTCGCGCCATCATAAGATGCAGACATAAATAATTTTACTTTTTACTTTCAAGGTGTCTGCATGCGCCTCTGCTGAATGGACAGGCCTATCATGTTCCTGTCAAGAATACTCTCAACAGAATCCCAACCCAGGACAAAAATTGTGTCCAAATGAATAACATGTTAGTTAAGTTACTTATTCTTTTAACTCACAAGATATAAAGATATTCCATACATAAATCTGCTACAAAAGAATAATATGGCCTCCCAGAGTCCCCACTTGGCAAATAACTTAGAAGGTAAAGTATGTCGTAGAAACGAGATGCATTCTGGTTTATGATTGCATACTGAAATAATAGCCACATTTGTATAGGGAGCATACATTGGTTTCAAAACCAGTATAATTTGGCACATCCTCTTCTTGGATAATAACTAATATCACAACATAGACCCACACGTGCATGTGACTGCAAACCGAAAAGTAGGCAAAAATGATGACAATTTTGGACGGCTCCCAAAGGAGTTTATGTTATTATCATGGTAGTATTGGTACAGGTACGTAATGGTTGGTAGAATAAAAATAACAAAGACAGACACCATACGTGATCCAAAATTTTAATAGTGTGACTAAATGGCATGGTTTTTGCACATTAATAGGGCTCTTCTTCAGTGAAAAGTTGTTTTTACCCGTAAATGTCACAGTCGATACATGTCATTTAGCCTATCAGGAGAGGTGCATGTCTATATGTCATGTATGCGAAATAATATTAGCATCCTCTCTGCTGACTTATACTAAACAGAAGTACACATTTGCACATTCGAAATGTATGTGATACACATGTAGTTAAGCTACATGATAATATCCATCATTATTTACCATATCATTTTCACATTGAAGGGATTCAATATTTTGTTCAAAATCAGTTTTACACATTCAAAATTTTGTTTTGGGTAAATCAGATCTTGAGCAATACGTGTAGTCTAATATGAATTTTATTCTGACGTTTGTCGCACATTTTTCCTAGAATACAAGTGCAAGCAGGGCCATCTCAAATTTTTCATGCTAGTGGTCTTCAGTTTGCAAAAATAATTGCACCTGCAGAGAGTCTCACTGATGAGTTATCTCCATAACCTTTTTAATTTCTGCATTAATACTTAATACCATATATATATTTGTTCAGTTAATAGGTTAAGGATGCGAACCACTGAATGGAAATTCCTGGCTTTCAGAGCCTCTCACCTCTTTGTTTTGGGTAGAGCATGTACCCTCCATGAAAGTTTAATCTTTCTTTTCCATTTTTTGAATGTGGCCAGCATCCTTGTATCTAGACTAGCAGTCTAAAATTGTATGTCTGAGCTCCACAATGTTTTTCCAGTGCGTAAAGTTGACCTCGAAGAAATATCAAACTTTGTGTGCCCCCTTTTCAAATAATCATTTTGGGCCAATTTTAAAGGAAATTATGCCACATTTATATATTTATTTTAATCAGGCTCGAACAATCTAAGGCCTCTGTTTGCAAAAGTTGCAAATTAGCAGTAACATATCTGATGGGTAGCACCAACATTTGTTGCCAAAGCGGGGGCGGCTCTAAAATCACTTTAGGGAGTGTGCTACTATTAGGTATTATACTGTATAATTCCATGATTTAGGCCACACCAATTTTTTTCATTTTGGTCTTCCAGGCCTTCTGCTTTTTAAAATTGCACACCCCCCCCCAAAAAAAAATAATTGCTATTTTTTTGTACTGCAATTTCATGTTTCGCATAGATGTAAAGCCTTATTTTTTTATACAGCAATTTCATCTTTTGCATAGATGTATAAAGTTTTTGCACAAATGAGTGATTTTCCAAATTTTTTGGTACCTCCTATTTTCCAAAATTTGTCTTCTCGCCCGTAAAACAACAATAATAGATGTATAAAGTTTTTTCATAAATAAGTTATTTTGATTTTTTTTTGCTAGATCCTGTTTTTCAAAATTTTTCTTCTCCCCGTAAAACTATAAAATTAATTGGTGTGGCCTTACCAAGGATATTTACAAAATTACAACTTAAACATGTAATTTGGTTAGATATTCTTGATAAGGCCACACCAATTTCAAAGTGTTTGTGTCTGGAACCGTCAACACTGTGCAACTTGTGACAACTTATTGTTCAGATTAAAATGGCTGCTCTGCCGTGAATTTCATCTTTGTGACCACCTGCCCTGGGGTAGTCTCTTAAGACAAAGATCATTTTATAGGGAAATCAAATGTTCACCACCATTCACATACTATGACAGTGTCAATCAGACGGCAGGTGTTTAAATTTCATTTTTTGTGATAAATAAGTGGGAAATCTCCCACCCAAATCATGATGAGAGTTGGTGTCTCTGCAAATATTTGTTATAAACACTGTACACTTGGTTATAATACACAGTCTCTTCGATCGTTACACAGCAGGTACCGGTACATTGCCTACTGGCAAGTGGATCGATGGTGCTGGGGCAGACTGGGAAGGAAAAACAGACGTCCTCTTCTACCACGTGTAATGAGTTATATCCAAGACACATGTCCACCACGTGATGGACGTTTCGGTCCATTAAGCAGTATGCATATTAATTTCCCGCCACAAAGCACGGGTTTGACGCCTGGCGATCACGGGGGACGTGCGGGTTGCATCACTGTTACAGACAGGCCATATGCTTATTTCTCACAAAATTAGCATTTTTTGAGAAATAGAGGTTCACAAATCCCAAGCTGCTATTCTTTTAGTACTTCCCCAGCCATTTATAAGAAAAAATTTCCATCTGCCTCTAAGTATTCTGCATTTCCAAAATATTAGTAATATCCTGCTTGTCCCCACAGGAACCGACCCGTATTTCGCCATATCTCCCCAAGCGAGACTAGGCAATCAGGTATGCAGTTGGGGCGGGAAATTAATATGTATATCTCCTTTTGAATATAAAGATGATTAAAGGCCGCCCTAATATTGTCTACGGTGCAGTGATGTGGCTTATGCAAAACAGTCCATTTGTTTAAACACTTAGATTTCCCATCCTAACTTCAATTCATACAATGTAGGTTTCTGTTGTAGGCACATCCAATGAAGCATCTTCTTTTCTAATTTATGCACTGCGTGGGTAATTGTCTGTTTCTGAAATCTGGTCTAGTACGTCTGAATGGCCTCTGCTTCCACTGGGTGTTCCATGCTGGCAGCAAGGGGACCTGGATCTCTTGCCCGCACTCCATTGCACGAATAAAGGCTTTTGGCTATCTTGCACACTGCTTGAACAGAAACTTCATGGTTTCAAATGCATACCCTGCAAATGCAATACAACAGTATCAATACATGCTTTATTTTTTTTTTGTATTCAGAGCTAAAAAAAAAACGGACTGGACATTTGCCTTATTTCAATATGTGCATACACGCACATACATCTATATTGATACGGTCTCAATCTGATATCAGATGTGTTGAGGACTTAAGGAAATCACATATTAGAATCAATTGAACATTCAGCCCCACTTTGCAAATTAATTTGAAATGGATTCATCTCATAAACACATAATGCTGAACACTACGGTTCGATGCATTGATGCTTTTCTTCGCCTCAAAAGAAAAAAAAAAACATTGTTCCATTTCGAACGGACTTCTGGATCCCGGGGAAACGGGTGTAGGCCTAGGCGTAAAGTGTGACCCGTCCTATAGGCGTTTTAGCACCACATAGCCACACACCGACGGGGCATGGCAGTGACTAAATTACATAATCGCAACAAGAAAAGTCAAACTACAAATTCAAAGACCAAAGAGACTCCTCTGCAATGTTAATTTCCGTGCAAATTTAGAGATCAGCAAAAGGTCTGTCTGGTTTGTAATAGCCACTACTGCCAAGGACACTTTCACGGAGTTCTTCATCCGACGTCACTTCCGGCCCAAAAAATCCGATTGAAAAATTTTCTCGGAAGACCTGGGAAGCCTGGTGTTTAAATGCTTCGTACAGTGTCAAGAAAGAAAGAATATAATGATACCATGGGCAAATTGTGAATGCAGTCAGCATATTTCTGATTTTCATTGGTTAAACACAATTTAGAGAAGGTTTATTTTTTTCCGGGACCTGGCCTTTAATTGATTATTTTTAGTGATAGTAATTATATTTTCCCGAGACTATCATGAAAACAATTCATTACTCTCTTCTACTTCCACGTCTAAATTATGGTATAATTAGCATGGGGTCATAAAAACTCAAGGATTCTCTCATTACAAAAGAAAACGGTAAGAATAGTAAATCACAGTAAGGACCTCGCACATACAGAACCAATTTTCAAAAGTTTAAAATTGTTAAAATTAAATGACATTTTCCTTCATCAACAACTTAAGTTCTATGACAAATTGTTAAAAAGCAGTTACCAGTATACTTCAGTAATCTTCCTATGAAATCAGCATCCCTAATTCATGCGTGGCTATCAGGCAAGAAATAAAAATAAAATCTTTAAAACAAGAACTAGATTAGTTAGCACAAGAAATTGCATAAGACATGACATAGTAGAAACACTGAACAAAATTCCAGATGTTGTAATTAAAGCGCGTGCTCATAGTAAATCCATTTTCTTTTTGTATGCAAAAATGTATTTTATTGACAACTATACTGATATATGCACGGAGCCAAACTGTTATGTTTGCAATTTAGAATGATCATAAATCACTCTCATTCAAAAGTGCTAGTCATTCCTCTATGTATTTACTTACGGGGACTTAATTACCTGGGACATTATAGTATTATACCTGCATGTATTTATTTTCAATCTGCAAATCTTATCGTAAACTATATCTTAAGGGTGGCTCCCATGATACCAGTATTCAATGCCTCAATGGAAGTTTCTCCACCAGTAATCAGTTTTTTTTTCTTAGGCCTACACTTTACACTTTCCATGTCAGGTTTTGTTCTGTTACACTCATTGTATTGGTGAAATAAAAGTATTTCTGAGTCTGAGTCTTTATTATTACCTGTTTGTGGGTTGTGGGTCGTGGGTGCTGTAGGATCGTGTGTGTGTGTGGGGGGGGGGGGGGGGTTCACTACAATCCACTGCAGTTGACTTTACTCCACGAGAGACACAATCACCAGCTAGCCTTCCTCTACTACCATCAGATCTGTTTAGATTTCTGTAGCATTCACACGCCTTACCCTGGAAAACCTACCTATAATCCAGCACATGCCAATACATTTCTCACACACCTATTGATCCCATCACATCAACACGTGCACAGGCACGTCATCTAGCGAGAGACTGAAAAAGTCGAATATTCAAGATGAAAGTCGAATAAACGAGATTTATCTTGAGCACTCAACTTTTGGCGCCATCGAGCGAAAGATTGAAATAGTCGAATATATTCAAGCTAAAAGTCTGATAAACGAGATTTATAAAGACTATGCGACTTTTTCATATTGTCTCTTGGAGAAATATTATCCAGCCTTATGTTTTCACTTCCAATAACAATGTCCGTCGACTCTTGCATAGCTGAAGATGATTAGCGATAGCAATCTTAAATTTTACATGTTAATTATTCGTAACTGAAATCATTTACCTTTTCCGGGAATGATAATGATTTTAGAGAGATTTTCAACGTCTGATACAGAATACGTACTGCGGGGCCCACGGCCGCTGATGTTTGTATTGCGGTGTATTTACATTTTCAGGAAAAGTCCCAATATATATTGCACATTACATTTATTTGGCAAATTAACCTCCCATTAAGCCCATAGCACCGGTAGGCTCCTTCCGGTGTGCTGGGTGGCACCAAAAAGCACAGAATGCGACACTAGAGTGAGGGAAAACACCAAAAGACTCTCCCCGAGACACAGGAAAGCACCGACAGGGACACTTCTTGATGACCAAAATATTATGGGGGTATATATCCAAATATAGGCCTAATTATGGATCTTAACCCGGAATCTAAGGGGTGAATGCCAGTTACATTTGACTGACTTCAAGTAACTTGCTTACTTGAATTAGACTAGGCACGTTACCTGAAATTATGTAAAGGATGTACATGTAAACCAAGAAAATCATTTTAAAATACAATATATTTTTACTCTCGAGGTTTAAACTGCGCCTGTAATGCTTTTCAAAGCAAATAAATGGCGAATCTATATATTATGTTGTATGTGTGCACAGATTATGCACAAATCATAGTGAAAGAGTAATGAGGTCTAAATCTACTTGATTTGCTGCTTAAATCTACTGGACTTTTGGCTTTCAAAACACACCTGTATTACCCAAACACGCAGGAATTGGGACTTTCGCTCTTCAAGTGATTTGCACTTCAGCAATGCATGTTTTTTTTCTTAAAATAAAGTCTTTACAATTTAAAAAAATCAAAACAGCTAATTACACTGTAATTTACAGCCTAAAACGTCAAGTTAAATATACACTGCACAAACAAAAAATCCTTGTGGTAGAATTTTCCACAAATGGTAAATACCATTATAAATCCCTTGATAATAGCTACAATCCAGAATCTTCAATTGGTTGAAACAGGGCATTTAATGGAAGAATAAACAAGGTTTACAATTTATATTACAAGTTGCTTTATAAAATACAAGTGCCTTTGGCGATTCATAAGGGATGTTGTACTCCCAATGGTACGGTCTTTCATGGGGAAAGGAAAGCTCGGAAATGCCCAGTGTACGTGTTTCCTCTTTATTGGGACATGCTGGCTGTATAGCCAGGCCCTAGCAGCAAACGTTCTGTGCAATTATGCCATATGGCAGTACCATATTTTTTTAAGGGGAGAGGTGCAATTTTCTGACTTGTTAGGACAAAAAACAAAACTATTTATTACAGGGATGAAGCACAGAAGGTACAATTTAAGCAGTATTCGTGCATTCTATTTTGATTACCAGATAGGCCAAAATCGACATAACAGTAAAGTAAAAATGAGGGAATGCAGCATATCTAGATCACTTCAATTACCAGGTAGTGGAATAAGCAAGTAAATAGCAAAAAAGTTATAGGACATTCATTAACATTCCCAACAGAATTTGATCTGGACGTGCTGTTTTCATGCTGATCAAAATTTTGAACTTTTCTACCCGGTGACAGTGAAAAATTTACAATTTTGATTCCCAATGACAGACAGAGTCAATTAGCTAAAATTGGGTAAATGTAAAATCATGCAGATCTTCGAACGTGATCTTGGCTATGGAAAAAAATGATGAACCAGCCTACCACTATAGCAGTGCACATTGGATTACAGCCGAAAACACCTCTGAATAATTTCCCAACCACGTGTAGCGCCATCAAAGTTGCTGAGATGCTTGAATTTACCATATTGGCGTAATCTGGGCACTAAGATTGGCGTAATCAGGGCACTAAGTTGTACGGTATCACTGTATGAACCGCTGATAAACGACTAAAAACGAAACTAGCCATCTGGATGCTCCAATGCGAGACGAGAGCTCCGATGGGCTTAATTTACATATGCGCTTTGAATGTCAGCACTAACGAGTCATGCATAGGAAGGTCAAAATTCTAACAACCTCAAGTTAAAGATTTGTAAAAGTTGACATTCAATGGTTTGAAACACATTTATACGATTCAGTATAAAAAAAGCGTCCTTGTTTTCCAGGTCTTAATTCCAAAACCCCTATCGAGTCCTCCTTGGCAATGTTTTGGAAAAATGACTGCTTCGCATTGTGATTGGCTGAAAATACGATGGCTGCCATATGACAGCCCGCTAACGCACGTCTTTCGGTGTTTAAATTGTGATTTATGCAAATTATGTGACTACACAAAGTTGAAATCTTGAATAGCTTCAAAACTATTATAGATAAAAGTGCCATTTGAATTTTACTTTATAGGTTTGTGACATAACCGTATCCAATGAACCATGAACCAAAGTTGCATTCTTTTGATTAATGCAAATTAGGTAAACACACAAAATTAAGATCGTGAATGGCTTCAAAACTTTCATAGATATTGGTGTCATTCAAACGTCAGGTTACAAGCTTGTGACATGGCCACATCCAATGAATTAAGCACCAAAGTTTAACCTGTTTTTATTCTTTTTCATATTTATATATTTGTTTATTCCTTCATTTTTGCACTGAATTCTGTCATTTTCTGCGACCCCATGTCTTTTTCAGTGTTTTATTTCTTTCGTCCACTTTTTTGTATTATATTATTCATTGCAGGCCTGTGCACAATTTTTGTAGATTTATTATGTGGTAAGTTACAACAGTTTAATAGTATTGTTTGGCAAAATGCCATGGTATTGTTTTGTGATGGAGCAGCCAATAAAGTTCCAGCCTCTGAGCAGCAAGGTGAGTCAATTGAACTGGCTCATCCAAGCTATTTTACAATGTACAAAGCACACACTACCCGAGTCGGCATGCCGTATCTACAGCAACATAATATCCCATTGTTGCCATGGCCAGCCCATTCTCCTGACCTGTCTCCCATCGAGCATTTGTGGGATGCCTTTGGCCATCGAACCAGGGATGAGTATCAAGAACCCGCAGCCACCCTGGACCAACTGGCATAGAGGCTCACAGATCAGTAGAACCAAATTCCCAAGGATGAAATCACCAAGCAGCATGCCAAGGCAGATCCAAGCTTACTTACAGAAGCGTGGTGGTCACACCCACCATTGATTTATGCAACCTCCCAACAACAACAACTTCAACTACAACAGCAGCAACCAAAAAGGTCCTTTTAAGGGCCACCATTTCCTCCCATAGGAGATGTGAAAAGAGATGTGAAAAGCAATGACCAGTATAATAAAGTAAACAAACTCCTAACACACATCCTCTTAACACGTGTGTAATGTTGAACAGGGAGGGGGGGGGTTTCCCCAGGAATATATATATATATATATATATATATATATATATATATATATATATATATATATATATATATATATATATATATGTATATATATATATATATATATATATATATATATATATATATATATATATATGTATATATATCCAAATAATCGGGAATAAAAGTTGTCTCTTGTTTGTTGCTCCAAAGTACGAAATTTAAAATTAAGATTTAGGAGACTACTGATGAAAGTGTAGCCTTTATGTCACCCAAAGCTGACAATTAGTACCAACGAGATAGCCATATCAAGTTCACCATAAGTTTTTGCTTTCTCTTGCCTTTTAGAATTCATATAACAACACGGTCCATAACCTCCATGTTATGTTTTAATACTTCAATTCTTTCTTCAATTTGCGTTAGGAACTTTCAAATTACTCTATGTTCCACATCCTATCGTGATAAAAGATTGGAGATATACAAATTACCATACTGCTCCAGTTTCACTATGCTTCACACGTATTTTGAAGAGGGGAAAATTCTTGTTCCCAACCCAGTTTGGATGTCAGTTGAAGTTGTGCCAGAAATTCATCTGTGCCAGAAATACCAATCTCTCCACCATCACCTACAAAGCCTCCTAGCATACCAAATGAATTAACATCTCCAATGCCTCCAGATAATGATAGACATTTTGTTCAAGATAATGATGAACAAGACTCGTATGAGACTCCATGTGAACCAGACATTGACCTATTACACAGATGCTTAGGTTGGAGTACACTTGCTCCATGTTATCTCAGTGACCATGTTCTGAAGAAGAATTTCCTACATCACTCAGATTGAATCATTTGTGCTTCAGATTATCTGAGTAGATACACATATTTTTTCTTATATTCTTTATGGTATTGTAATTTGTTCAAAGAAAAGTGATTTCCTTGCCCAATTGAGAGAAATAGAGAGAAAAGAGAGATAACAGTTTGAACTTAAGTACTAAATTATCATATAAGCAGAAAGAGAAACTTATTTCATGATGCCAACAATTTATGCCATTTTCCAATATGATTGGACATACTTATCCTATGGATATATAGTTTTGCTATACTTTTTCTCAAAGATTTCTTAATATTATATCATTCTCACAGAGAGAAAAGAGTGGTGACGCCACAATATTAATGACTGCTCCCTTACTAGGTCCAGCAAATTGGACTTTGGAATATATTGAATTTGAGTCAAGCTTATGCTCATTCTGTTCTAATCCACCACCTTTGTGTCTGTTGCCAACTTTTGTCTGTTTCAAGATCCTGCTAAGTAATAACATTAGGGTAAATTCAGAGAAATCACATTTAAAGTTTAGTCTGAAAGTCATATGTAAGCACTGAGTGTAGCATACTGCTGTGCTATATGCCTTATACTGGCTGTATGTTCTGTCAGCTACTGCCATATGGTGGCAAGAACTAAATATGCTCTCTCTAGTACTGGAGGTAAATTGTAGAGTTGGAGAATAAAAGAAACCAGTTATTGAGTTAGAAAAATGGTACCAGTATGGCTCTTTGGTTGAATCCAACCAAAGAAATATCTAAAATACATGTGGCAACGACCATGAAAGATAACTGAAACTAGACTTTGCATAACTGAATGGAGAGATGGCAACCTTCAAACCAGTAGAATTGGGACACTTTCCTAAATTTGATCTGAGTTGGGAAGCCAGCAGCAGAAGCCAAAGATGGCAGAAATACCTACAGGGGTTCAGACGTTTTGTCAGTGCTAAAGGCATTACAGATGACTGCCAGAAGTCAGATCTACTGTTAACCTGTGCTGACTCAGCAGTATAGAGCTATATGATACTTTACACAGTGAGGAAACTTCTGATGAAGCGGAAGAGGAGGCAGCACGTGTGGAAACTGAAGGTCAGAGACCAAGGGGGTCACTCGAAATAGATACAAAGAGGCAGTTGACCTGCTCTCTCAACATCTGCTCCCTAAAGCTAATATACCTTTCAAGAGACACATGTTTAAGAGCATAAGGCCTGAGCGCGAGGAGCCTATAGACAGATATATTACATGCCTGAAAGAAAAAGCAACAAACTGTTCCTTTGCAGATGAAGATGATCAGATAAGAGACAATCTAATCCACAAATACGGCTCAAACAGTTAAAAAATGAGTTACTAAAACAAGGACAAGATCTCACCCTGGTCAAATTGCATCACAAGAGCCTATTAGGCAGTAGAGAGTCAATTAGAGTCCTTATGCATCAAATCTACACATGACGATAAGTAGCACGAGAGATCCCAAATTGAAGTGTTATACACACAGAGTGGTCATAATAGGGTCAGTTACAAAGATATCAGGGTAATGCACAAGGTACCGCAAAGGGGAACAATGCTTGCTATCGCTGTGGAAATCAACGGCACTATGGGTTAGACCCATCTTGTCCAGTAAGATAAAAAAACTTGCAAGAAGTGTGGCTTCAAAAACCAGTTTGATATTGTATGCAAAATGAAGCCCAAAAACAAAAAGAAATATAATCAGTGAAATCTATGGAAAAAGCTAAAAAACGAAAGTATTAAGTGTACCTCAGAAAAGTGCCCAAAAGAATTGTTTGCATATGGGTCAACCAAACCACTTCATACAATTATCGTGTTCCACTGCAAGGCACAGGTACAAGAGCGGAAAGCCACTGCAGAAATAATGGTACTGATAGCAGATGGACAACCACAATTTGGCAAGAAGACTGTGATTGAGCTCGGAGTTCTGAAATAGGACTAAATGTGAATGCACGTACAGCAAATGAAATTCAACATGGGTTTGAAAAATATTGCAATGGGGTCAGTAAGCTGAATGACTACCAGTTGAAACTTTACATTGATGAAACAATGACTCCAGTAGCACGGCCACTAAGACGGACACCTTTTGAACTTCACAGTAAGATTGACAAGAAAATAAATGAAACGTTGGCTGCAGATATTATAGAATGTGTCCAAGGCCTAACCCAATGGGTAAGCCCATTAGTAACAATCCCAAGGGCAATTGGTGACATAGGATTATGTATAGACGTGTAGCAGGCAAACAAAGCCATTGTTTGGGACAGACATCCCATTCCTACAGTGGATGAAGTCTTGTCAACAATGGATGAAGCCAGAATCAAGAGATATAACCATATTTGTCATGCACACAGGACTCTTTAGGTGTACACATTTGATTTTTGGTATCTCTTCAGCATCTGAGAAACACCAGCAAGTGGCCCAACAGGTACTACTGCGAACTGGAGCATGTAATATATCTGATGATATAACACATGGGGCTACACAGAAATAATATGATGAGTGTCTGCTAGAAGTGCTGAAACGACTAAATGAAAGTGGTCTGACAGTGAACAAGAACAAATGTGAATTCAACTGTCACAGTCAAGTTCATGGGACTCATGATCACAGCCCATGGTGTTGGCCCTATGAAATAAAAAGGTGAAGGCTATAGTGGAGGCAAAAGAACCAAAAACAGCAGCTGAAGTGCGTAGTTTTCTTGGTCTTGTTTAATTCAGGGCACCATTTATACCCAACTTTGCCTCAGTCTGAGTCTCTGACTCAGGCATCTCTCAAAGAAAGACGTTGAATTCAAATGGGGCCAAGAACAACATAGAGCATTCAAACAACTAAAGAAGTGCTTAGCAAACACTAAAACACTGTGCTACTTCAAAGTTGAAGCAAAACACAAGTAGTGGCAGAGGCAGGACCAGTAGGACTTGGTGCCATCTGTGTACAGAAAATGAATGGTGAATCAAGAATCATTAGCCATGCAAGCAGAAGCTTGAGCGATACTGAGCAGTGTTACTCTCAAAAGGGGAAAGAAGCACTTGCTCTGGGGTGGGCAAGTGAAAGATTCTATGCATACTTATATGACATTGACTTTGAGCTGGTTATTGACCATTAGCCTCTGCAGGTGATATATTCAGCTAAATCAAACCCTTCTGCATGAATTGAAAGATGTTTTTTTTTTGTCTGCAGCCATACAGATTCATGGTTGTACACAAACCAGGAAGCCAGAACATTGCAGATTGCCTGTGCAGATTAACGTGTGTGAAACAAATGCAAAAATGTAGCAGATGAATATGTAAAATTTGTGGCCAAGGGAGCAATCCCCAGGGCAATGACAGCACACGAAATTAATTAAGCATCAGCCAATGACCCAGAATTAGAAGAGCTGAGAAAACGCATCTTGAACAATCAAAGCTTGGACGATTGTAGCTACACAAACTACAAAGCAGTTAAGAATGAGCTATGTGTAGCTGAAAATCTGGTGCTAAGAGGCACGAGAATTATTGTGCCTGGAAAACTGAGACCACAAGTACTTTCACTGGCATATGAAGGACACCCGGGTGTAGTGGTGATGAAACAGTTACTGTGTACCCAAGGGTGGTGGCCAAAGGTAGACAAAGAGGCAGAACATTATTGTAGCAGCTTCCATGGTTGTCAGCTGGTAAGTGCGCCATGTGCTCCAGAGCCAATGACAGGAACAGATTTGTCTGATGGTCCCTGGCAGTATCTAGCCATGGACTACCTTGGACCACTTCCAAACTGACAACATATTTTTGTGTTGGTGGACTACTACAACAGGTATTTTGAGCTGGTTTTTACACAAAGGATTATGGTGGGCAAAACAGTGGAATTATGGGATCAAATGTTTCCGACACATGTGTACATGTACACAATATCATGTGACAACACACCAAATTTGCATCAGAAACTAAAAAGACCATGCAAAAGAATAAGCAAAAAGTTACAGTACAAGACGTCATTCCGTCCTCAAGCTAATGTCGAGGCTAAGCGCCAAAACAGGTCATTATTGAAAGGACTCAAATTAGCTCAGTCTGAGAAGCAAAACGTTCAAAAGGCTACATTAAGTACTTAGTGCAATAATGTACAACTCCTCACAGCACTATAGGAGTTAACCCATCGGAGCTTATGTTCAAGAGACAGATCAGAACAAAATTGCCTGAGTTGCAGACTAGAAGCAGCCTAGATGGAGAAGTCCGCGATACAGACGGCAAAAAGAAACAAAAGGGGAAAGACTACACTGATAAGAAACACCATGCCCAGGCAAGTGACTCAGAACCCGGAGACAAAATGCTGTGAAACAAAAATGAAAGAACAAATTGGACGCTACATATGGAGCAGAGCCCCACATGCTTGTCAGCAAACAGGGCAACAGAGTTATTGTTGAGTCACCTGAGGGAGCACAATGCAAATGTAATTGCACGTTTGTAAAGAAATATGCTAAGAAAAACAGTGCACCCAGCATATCTACACAGAGTGATCCAGATTCTAAGAACAGTGATAAAGGACAGAATGACATTGCAGGTGAGACACTGCTTACAGGAAGTGTGCTACTTGCTGCAGGCAGACCTTCGTGCAGTGTTGTCTTGCCTCTGAAGTATAAAGACTTTGTGGTTCGCATAGGCAGATTGCTGCCATCACTGAGTCAAAATAAGATTCCAGAATAGGTGTAAGTGGATCGCTGCCTTTTGTGGAATCGGTATCTTTATAATATTAGTGATTGACCAGATGACATAATAGTCAAAGACAAAAAGAACTTTGGAATTATTGAATGTACGCAGTGTATGTATGCTGTATATCTTATACTGGCTGTATGTTCTGTCAGCTACTGCCATCTAGGTCTTAGACCAGTAACTCCTCAAAGTCGGGTCAACTGATCCACAACTTTTGATCGAGCACTAAATACTGTTGCTGTGTCTATCAGATGTTAATATCACAGGAGCAGAGCATCCCAAATTAAGTCCCATCATCATTTTGGATAGGAATATACTTATCAACTGTGAGTTTTAAAAAGGCACTGCTTCTCTAGAAATATTTTAAATAATTTGATAACTTTGTGTATTTTTGGAGACATATTTAACGCGGAACGGTCAATCATGGAGGTAAGGTACACAAATGCACCAGTAAAAGAAAATCTAATCACATGACCCCCCATTTTCTTGGTTTTATTTTAACCTGTAAATGCATTAGGCCTAGGTTACTGATCCAAGATCTCTGGTGGCCAGAACTAAATATGCACTCTCTAGTATCGGAGGTAAATTGTAGGGCTGGAGAATAAAAGAAACCAGTTAGAAGCATGGTAACAGTGTGGCTCCTTGGTTGAATCTGTCCAAAGAAGTACCTAAAACACACCACTGAGTGTACCAATATTATCCATGATCATATATAAGTTATGCAAACACCT
>OZ026624.1:15916150-16037650 GCA_964020975.1 Hermodice carunculata
CTCATGGTGGTAGAGGCACGGTTCTGTTCTTTAGCAACAGAGGGACCAGATCAGGTCTGCAGTGAATATCTTAAATTTGAATACATCTTACCGGCTGCAGTTTTGGATGGATGTTAGCCAGACATTCGTGAGCCATTGTAAGTTATGCGGAGGCTGTGTGAAGCGTTTAAAGCTCTTGAATGGGGCTACACCAAGTGCCGATTTGCTGCTTGTGCTGATAAATACAAAATGCAGCGTCTATACCCCAACAGCAACAACAACAACAACAACAACAACAACAACAACAACAACAACAACAACAACAATCATGGTTTACAATAGCATTTCACTAAGACCTGCATCTAGTTTTTCCCCGTGGCAGGTCTCTCCATTCACTACCCAACCAATGTAAAGATTTTGTTCTTTTGTTGCACAAAATTATATAAACACAACAATCTACATTATTACGTATGTACACATACAATGTCAGACATCTTCACAAATTATTTAAGACGTAAACAAATTTGTCGGTTCATTTTCATATTCTTTTGATTTTTGACATATGCATTTATGTAACGAGAGTAAACTTAACATTTTTCAACAAATCAATTTGGGAACAGTCAGTATTATCATTATTATTCAAACATGTTATCCAGTCCTTTTATATATTTTTGGTTAGAGTAGACAAAACAATATTGCCAAATTGGCAAATACTGTTATTTTCAATGGAGCCAAGTATAGCATGTTTTCACTTTATGTCCAAGTTTACAATATTAGATGTTATAGACCACTCATCCCTTGTTGTGGCGCATATGAATAGCAGATGCTCCAAACAGAACAGAATTTGGAATATTTTTCTTTTAATTACTTAACATTTTGCCACATACCATTACACCTTTAAAGGTTTATAATTAAATGTCTTTATTTTTTTACTCTATAACTTTTTTATGATAAGCATTATTCAACCAATGATAGTTCTTTTTAGAGAAAATCTCTTTCTGGGAGAAAAATAAAAAACTGGACACCAGGATTTTGAAATTTCTTTTGTATACGAATATCACATAAATATATACTGATGTCTGTTCTTTCTAGATGGACAATGGTTTACCATGAACAAAATAATTAAAATAATATGTATGCACATAAACTGTTAGTAGTGTTAATCATCCTAGAGTTGATAACAGCTTCTTGTAACCACTTTCCTAGAGTGTCAAATAAATTTTATATATATATATATATATATATATATATATATATATATATATATATATATATATATATATATATATATATATATACACACATATATATATGTATATATATATAGATAATACATATATATACATACACATATATATGTATGTGTGTTTGTGTGTGTGTGTAGCAACTTTGTAGCCATTTCTTCGAATAAAGGTATTCACTATTGCGCTTTTACACCTGTTAGAAGAAGTAAAGACCTCTTTATAAAATAGACATAACCTGACATTATTTGATAACTTATTGACATGCATAAAATAAGATTGAACTAATTTCGATAATTTGAACCCCATTTGTTTTACTGTTCTACAAAAATACTTTAAAATTAGCCTTGTCATATAAGAATCTGTTTATCCAGGCAGATTTTACTGATGAAATTTTGCAATAAGTATTGATCATGTTGAATCCATCATATGTAGTGGAGCCCATTGCAGTATAACGCTTAATTCTATAGCTGTTATTCCAAATAAAGTTTGAAACATATTTTCACTTTTTTTTCCTCAAGTACTCGTAATATGTTCAAGACACATGTTAGTTTGGCTAAAGCAAGAGTATTAACTATTATGACCTTACCAAACACAGTTTATTAACCTTCTGTGTTTTAATTCATTTAGTACCATTTCCATGTTTTCAATACTTTGAATCCATTTCTGATAATAACATTCTTCTTTTTGTGTTTAATGTAAATACTCAGACATTTATTGCATTAAATGTTAACTTAATATCAACAATTTCACTAAATGCGTCTTTCCGACAACCCAATGAAACACCGTTTGTTTTTTCTGCGAATATTTCTGGACTTGTTACTTTTACTAAACTGTTGTATGATATTTATTATGTCCGCAATACAGTCAACATCATTTAACAAGATGTTTGAGTCTTCAACCTACTGAAAGATGCAAATTTCCATGTCGTCTACCTTATATCCAACGATATCTTTATCGTCTCACTTTCATTGCTAAAATTTCAAACACAAGAATGAACAGTAAAGCAGAGATGGAACAGCCTTGACGTATTCCTCCATCAAATTTAACTTGTCCGGAATGCCAACCATTGTTTTTATAACCTGTTTGGGATCCTTATATAAATTTGTAATCCATCTAATAATATTTGCACCAGTTATACTTTAGTAACACTTGAAACATGAAATCCCAGTTAACAGCATTTAACACTTTCTTAAACTTTAAATATGATAATAAACCTTTTTTTATTTACCATATCTGAATATACTAACCATGATGAACATGCCTCACAAACATCCAATATATCTCTTCGTAATGTAATGATTAATTTTTTTCCTTTCATGCAAGATCTCATTAGTGGTATAAGTTTCAAGAGACTGGGTAATTTGATCAGGTTCATTCTGCATAATTTTAAGCTCATTGTTTCGCTTCTGACTTTAAAGCAAAATATCTTGTTGAAAATTCGTGTACCCGGATATTCATGATTTACCAAAGTTGTCCACATGATACAATGTTTTCATACTCTTCAGAAACGTCATTTACAATATGTTTAATTTCTTCGTAATACTTGCTATCTTCTAATAAATTTGTATTCAGTTTTAACTGTCTTTTGCTTCGAGAATTACTGGCAAAGTTTTAAAGTACAGTATAGCTGCATGTTCACCACAAATAGTATGACTCAGACCTGCACTGATTTTATGCCAAAAGCAATATCAGACACCAATGTGTAATATTATCTGAGACCAATGTAAAGGTGTTTAAATTTCACTTGCAGACCGACAATTTACACTGTCTTGTGCCTGAGGCGTTGTCCTGAATTGTGTGCTTTGACAAAGTACTTCGACTTAATGTTTCAATTGTGAGCTTGCGTAATGTCTACCTTATTTTTGGTAAAGGGAGGACTAAGAATGATGGAAAATAGATAACAATAATTGCTGTAGTGTAAGTAAGCACGTGTCTATCAGTCATCTTAATCAGGAAACAGTTTTAAAAAGAACGAATTTTTATAACTATAATGATTTAACTGGCAATTTGCAATCTGAGTTTTATTTTCACACATTTAACCTTTAAAATATCATGATATTGAGTCAACAGTTTTCCTCGGCCCATCTTATGTGCTGAGCACTCTGCAGGGTGTGCCAAGGACAACCATTGACTGTTGGCATTTTATCATGGTAAATCTTTTTCAATGACAATATTTCAAGAAAGGACAATATTTAACTAGAAAAGAAAAAATGCTTCCCAGCAAACCTCTGTGTGCCTACAAAACATTGATTTAAATGCTACAACTTTTGTCTGTAGTTGGTTGAATGTGCCTTCAGCACAAATCTAGGAATTAAAATTGGAATGGTATGTCCACCTTCACACATGCATAAGTGCTGGTAGATAATTAGTTCAGTTGCTCCTGGCCTAATCAGAAAGTTGCCGTGACAACCGTTCAACCATATAGTTAATGGTAAAACTGGTGTCCTGCTTCAAGATGCCTTGGCACTTGGGAAGCATCTTCCAGCTCTCTGTTGGGTCTGCGTATCTCTATGGCACTTGAGAAGTACAGGAGTACACTGGCTGTTTGCTGAGAAGAGGGTGAAGACACAGCAGGCATTTGGTTATCTATCTTGTTCCAGCTTACTAAAGGCTGTGAAGTACTGTGTTACTATTGCACGTGTTTTCAACTTCGTTCTTTGTTGTCAAAATTTGAAAACAAAATTTGACTGCATCAATGCTCAAGGGTAAGCTGCCAATTTATACCCTGGGAACATTTCTAAGTGCGTTCTTTCATCCACACAGCAGAACACACTACAGCCTACATCTCCGACTGGTCCCTCTCTATTCCCTGCCAGCATACAAGCTGTTGGGTATAGAGATATTAACATGTACTTGCTCCTCCAGTTGCATGCCTAATTTTTCACATACAAAGTTTCATTTTCTACTCAACACTTCAGAGAGAAATAGTAACTTTTCCGAATCTTAACTCGCTCTCCACTTACAGAAAACTTGTTGCTTAACAACCTTCCCATACGCTAAGCAGCACTTTTCAGCTGGGGATGTCACCAGCTATAAGACCAGTGTGTGGCCTAGCAAGCTTGCCATACCCTCAACTGAACTTTTTAACCACAAGATGTTCCCAGCTACCAAACCCATTTTGTGGGTTGTGAAGATTTGAAATTTCCAGTGGCCCTAATCTGCATAAGCTTTCAAAATGTTCGCTGCTCTTAATGAAAAGGCAAGACATCGTGTATGGCGCTATAATCATGCCGAGTTTGGAATTTCTAGGTATAATAGTGTCCAAACAAAATGTTTAAAAAAATTGCGGAGAAAAGAAAGAAAGAAAGAAATAAAGAAAGAAATTGCCAGTCGCTGTAGACCAGTATGACCTGGAAAGCGTTCATAAGATCGTTGCTGTTGGCACCTCTCCACAAGGACGAACTGCGCTGTCAAGAACGTCCTTGCTCTTTGGTATTAACCCTTCGATTCAAACGATTAGATTGCCTAAAATAAGTGGAGCCTTGGGCAAACGTAAATGAATTGGTATTCTGAGAGAATGCTCTCTTTGCTGTTGTGATATATAGAGTGCAACTTAACACTGACGCTTAAGTGCATTCAAAATAGAAAGCAGCGAGCAATCAGCTCTGTACGCCTAGTATGCCACCTTGGAAGAACAAGGGTTAATTGCCACTAAGAGTTCGTGCCAAAATTTGCCTCCAGCGGTTTGATTTCAGGAAGAGTTTCCTGGACTACATCGATTTACATTTCCTGGTCACGCATGGGCTGGTTGTCTTGCCGCAATCAAGTAGACACATGGACGTGCTTGCATGAGCTGCTACTTGCGGAATCTGTATATACAATTTGATTTGTGGCCATGAAATTGTAGTCCACCACTTCTACTGGGTGTCTGTTTTCGATTTTGTAATGGTAGGATCACATAAACAAGGTAATTCATCTTTGAGGTGAAGGTCTGTACAAAATACACCTCTTCATCTTCTGATATTTAATCTTTTTACAGATGGAAGAGTAGGCATGTAAGATGGGTCATGATAATATAACAACAGAGCCATATAGAGAATACCAACACGTCTTTATCAAATTGTGACGGTATATTTTTAACTCATGACAATTACATTTCCAACTGTAATCCGTCATTTTTACACAACATCCTTTGCCTAGCATAACGTAGATTCACCATGACACCAATATACGAGATAGAAATCATGATAACTCTTGAAAAATTATACATTATCCTTTACCCCTATTTTAACCTGAACATAAATCAGAATTACACATTCAAACCTCTGAAAAAGGCTTTTCCGCTCGTCACAACATGCTTTGACTTTGACATTTACCTCGGGTCTGATGTCCACGGTCTGAAACAATCATGTAAAATGTACAAAAGTTCGAACGCATATGTCATATAGAAGATAGGCTTGAAGAGTTACTCTTATATTACGACTCAGTGGTATTTGGATATTGGATTTTGCCGTTTATATATTACTTTCTAAGCGGTACAATCGCTTTGCTGAAGTACTTATGTCTAAGAGATCTCTGTCAACAATTGACCCTGGAAATATCGAATTACTACGTTTAAGGTGGTTCAAACGGCGACTTTAGGCTTTACATAAAACGATATGTTCTCACCATTAATGTTTCAAGTATCGTGCAATAGGGGCATGCCTATGTAGGTGGCGCTACAGATAACTTTCCCAGGTTCACCACCTGTTTCAAATGAAAAAAAAAATGGCGGTAAACAAATCCAGCTTCATACACTGGTAAACAAAATACCGCGTGACACAGGTAATCAGTACTGTCACCATGCAGATCAGCAAATCTGGCACACCCTGTTCTGACAAAATGTAGATTCAGTCACCACAATTACTTGTATAAATGGACCATTATTCACGACAAAAAGAATCGATTAGTGTGTGCTGTGTTCCAGCCATAAGAGTGAAGATGAGTTCCATTTATTTATTCAGATGTAAACTTGTGATAGTAAGCAAAAATGTCCATGTTGTCAAATTTGAAGTTCTGAGAAACACGTAGCTTAAACCTGTTTATGCGCCAAGAGCCTTTCTTTTCATTGGCAGAAAGAAACACGGTGCATGTGCCTAGCTGCAACCGGAATATACTTATATGATCTCGCTGTGCTTTCATTAGTCATCTCAGTGCATGTAAGCATAATGTCCAAAAAGGACCGAGCAGGGAGAGTAAATGTAAATGTCTTTACACAACTGAATATAGTAACTCTATAATGGTCATATCTCGCATAATCTAAAGGCGCGTCCGAAAAATGTCATCTAGTGATCATTAACTCCATCTACAATGTATACATTTATGATACTGCTGTGTTCTGTACATCGAAGATGCAAACGAACTGCCTGGTAAAGAAAGCTTGACCTTTTTTTCGGTAGAATTTTTCAACGGAGGAGTTGAGAAGACTTCGATAAAACCCTCAAATCCATAGGTGTGCAAGTACTGTAAATGTTCTTTATTCTATGTTCAATTAATCTGATACGCCTTCGCTCCTCCTGTATTGAAAGGGCGACGGGAGTCACAAGGGGATTGTAGGTAATATAGGGCGAATAAGGCTTGACAAACCTACAATACAATAACTAGAACCTCTTGGTTTATTGTATATAATAAGAGCACTCACAGATTTACGTGTTCAATGGTCTTATTCAAAGATGTTGTACATGCACGAAATAATTGGAATAATTTGAAAACTTTCCGCGTGTTCTAAGAATCCCCGCTCTTCCTTTTATTGATTTGTGTGGCGGAATATTAAGTGGGGGGAATGGCAGTGCACAGCAATACGTGGCCAAAATATCGATCAGATGGGGGTCGCCTCACGGAGTCAAATGAATAGAATCAGTTTCAAAAGCTTCAGGTCAGTTTCAATAAGGTTGGACTACACAGAAATTAGCACATAAAGGATATGCCTGAGATTAATGTTACTGAGTAGAGAAACTTGAACTTTGATTTTTTTAAAATAGAGTCAGGGACGTGCGTGTAAAATTGTACCTTTAATGTGCTTTATTACTTCTTTTGCCCAATCGGGCTCATAGCATACAATTAAAATACGTACAGTAAAATTGCTCATCATATATATGATAAGAGAAAATATATACAATTTACATGTCAGATGGATAGACAAACTAAAATTGGCAAGAAGTTATAAACATGAAATTTAGGTACTGAAAAAACACAGAGAATCCTGTACATGAATAGTTGTTCAGACTATATATACTCGGCCGTCGGGCTCAGGAGACTTGCTCATTTGGGAGACGCATCACCTGAACGCGCATTCTCCTGAACTCGACGGAACGGTATACGTACGATGCTACAGCTCCAACAATGAGAGTATCAGGTTTCATAATAACATCTAATTTTTGGTCGTCCGAGAAGTCATGAAAGTTACGGTGATAATTAATTATTGTATCATATAAAGGAATGCGAAATTTGTCATACAAAGGAAAAGAGGTTAAAAGATGTTTTTCGTTTTCTATAAAGTTTTTATCGCAGAATTGGCAAACTCTTTCATGTCTCTCCTCGCCTACATATCTCCCGGTTTCCGCAAACTATGCTTACTCAGCCTTAAACGTGTTAGACTACGTCTGTATTTAAAGTTTTTTATTTCGTCCAAATAATTTTCAAAATTATATGTGTCTTTGTATGATCTATAGAAATCCAATTTAGTAGTTTTTTTAGTAGTTATTCCGTCGACATCATTCCAAATTTTAGAGAAAAATAGTTGCTCACTTTGACATGTGAGAGAGTATGCCAGTTTTGTGAAAAATTCGCTGCTATCTACATAATCCGTAATTCCCTGTTTGAGCCAAACATAATTAAATCCATTTTTCTGGAGAATCATCCTTGGAGCAGTAACCCAAGTGGTAAAACCTAATCTGTCTAACTCAAACGCTACATTATAGGACTTCCTTCAAAAATCATTTTCCGGGAGAGAAATCAGTCTAAACCAGTATTTAATAATTTTCATTTTAATATCTATATCCAAGTGATATTTACCTAGCTCAGCCAAAGAAGCATTTGAGGTTGTACGTCCAACGCCTAAAATAAATTTACAATAATCAATTTGAACAGAATCAACTGCATGAATTTGTACAAGATTTTGAGTATGTGTACCTCCATGATACAGAATATTGACACAGGGGTGTGCACAAAGGTAAGACCTACCGCATATTTTAGGGAAGCAGATTTCGTGACTAGTACCAGACTTTTTTCCCCAGATATACAAGCTGTTTCCATGTATAAATATATGGATATGTATGTTTCTGTATGTGAAATCCCCTTCCCCCTCAAAACCAGTTGCAGAACCCAGGTGTGTACATACATCTGCCGCGTCATTACTTCGGGCTGGTGTACAATGGGTTACTTGATTCAGTGTTTGTGTACAGGCCTTATTCAGCAACATCCTCTGTCTTATCTGACCGAGGAAGCACCACTCGATCCTTTCCGGCACAAAGGCGCCTGTATGTGAAATGTCGTCTCTTTAATATTGTTGCTGAATAGAAAAAAGTTTTGGTGCGGAATGTATATTACCTTTCATAACAGCACGCCTAAGGGCAACTGCTTTCTTTGACCTTGTTCTCGTCAGGAAGGATCAATTGTTATTTTGTTGCACGGGTATATGCAAACCTTGATGTAATAAGCTCTCTTAAAGGAGCTTTGGTAATAATCTCTATTGCCTGACCAACATAAGTCAAACTACCAGTATTTAGAATTGTCAATGAATACTCTCTGGGTCCTGCTCAGTGTCGGTGACATTATATCTCCTGTTCTCATATCACGGAAGTCTCGGGTTTAAGCCCGTCTAATATTTCCCTTCAACACAGCACTTCGTTATCCTTCATTGTCGATTATGAGGGATGGTCTTTCTCGCATTTTAACAATGGCCGTAGATCATTTGTGAAAAGGCGTCAGCGGCAATCTCCTTTGACTTCGCGAAAATATTGTCTACCTTAAGTGGTGGGTCTCTTTCGCATTATTTCCCATTAGTGTTTTTGCAACAATAAAGCTACACTTGATGATGATGATGATGATGATGATGATGTTGATGATGATGATGATGATGATAGCGATGATAAGTACGCAACTACTTGATTACTTGCTTCAAGGTATCAGCCAGGCATTACGTTACCTGCATATATTGCCAAGTAGTGTTGCATTTTTAAGGAGGTGTTTTTATGAATCTGTCTGTGACAACTCAAGAAGGATTATACTTAGTCAGATAATACTTTCAAGTGAAGCCTTATCTTACGTTGTGGATGAGCGGAAACAAAACCCCCAGGGATTTTTGGCAATGGGAAGAATGTAATTGTGTCCTGTAAAAGCAGTGGCTGGTTACATTAGATTGTATTACATTACATTATATTATACTGTATCCCATTGTTATACTGTCTTTTTATTCAAAAATAACAGACGGTTTTACAGGTTGATATAGCAGGTTTGCGTTTTGTTTCCTGAACTAATACACGACACATTAACTGCCCAGCGTCTGCTTGTTTTATATACTATCACATGTCTAAACCATTTGGAGTTCGGCTGTTGATTTTTTAACTCATTCCACCCTGATGACGCTTTTTCCCGCTAATATCTAAATGTCGTCTGCTAATTGTATTTTACTAATTTAGGGATTATTTTTTCAATATTTTGGATGAAACTTGCATGGAAGATCATTCCAAATTATATGCCCATGGTCAACAGCTTTCCTTGGCACGCTCTGGGCGCATTGCGCCCAGAGCGTGCCAAGGAAAGCTGTTGACTCAGTCTTCTATCAGGGTGGAATACCCTACTCATAGAGCTGCAATCTGGCTGCAAGAAAACGATCACCCAAACAATAGCACCATGTAGAATTATTCATACGGTAAGATATATTTATGCATGTCCTATATCCGTTTATCAATAAACAATGAAACCAGAATTAGATGTATGAAAAGAATCACGAATTACGAATGCTCCCTCTGACAATCATAACGAACAAACAATGGTATCATGATAAGACGTGTGAGTAACTATACTATGAGGAGGATGGGGTACAAAGGCAATTTCCATGGATAGTGACAGGCAATTTATTTATATTTTGTTTCATGACATGGGGATATTAAATTATCGTGATTCCTTCATTCATTTCATTCTCTCTTGACTACATGATTGAAAAAGCAAACAGGTACACACACTCATTCAGCGGAACTATAAAAAATGACAGTAATAAGCAACGATACTAGTCAGGGATATATCTCGTGTAGCACGCTCATGATTCTGTAGTGTCAGAACTCTCTCGTTCTAACCTGTACGCAAAGACCGAACGTTTCCTTAGTGATTTTTTATTAACCCTCATAGTCACAGATCCGTGTAGCACTAGGGCTCATCTGGGATAAATCCAGCCTCCACCACAAAGTGTCACCTGAAGGGGTCACCGCAAAAGTCGAGGACCGTTAGAAAATATATGGGCAAAGTATGCAAATGTTAAAAGACAGCTGAATATTCCAGGAGAGGTGCAGGAACATATTAAAGTTCACCAAGTTCACCCTTGTGGCAACTTCGCAATTCAAGATGGCCGCCACAGCTATCATCAATTCAGCCCATTTCAAAATGTTTTGTAATATTTCTGAAAAAAAAACTTTAAAAATAACTACTTTTGAATGGAATTTGATGCAAATGTGTTTCATCTTTACTGGATCAAAACAATGCCGATTAAGATCGGCTTATTAGCATATATCGAAATTTAGACCAGCAGTTAGTATTGTACAAGATATAAAAGCGTTTTGTTGAAGCTCCCAAGTCCAAATGTAGCACTGAAATGTACCCTTTCAGCACGCTGACTGTGAACTTTGCATAGGTTGGTATTCACTCATTCACAAACCCACTGCAGAGAGTAGATGTTCTCACTATGTAATGCAAAGCAAGCATTTGGAATACAATATTTGAGCAATGAGTGCCTACACACTCCTTGATTGCATGAAGTCAATGTACATAAAATGGGTCACATCGAATTATTGGTGATCATTCACGCATGCATGCAATCACATGATCCGACCACACCTGCAAAAGTGTTGGTTGGATTCATTCTGCTGGGTGTCTATCGAGATTTGATCAGACTCCGAAACTTTTTTCCTGAGGGTCTAGTGTGATATTGCCCTTTTGCAGAAGCTTGTCTCATTTGGGACCAGTAAATATTGTGAAAATGTCCACAGAAATACACCTTTCACATTTGTGGTTTACATCTTATTTCTGGGTGTGTATTGGGATTTGAATTTTTTCTGGGTCTTTATTGGTAGCAACGTTGGCTGCTTTAGGGACCCGCGATTCTCACTCTATAAACCACGTCCCTGGTTGCTTTCAGCATTTACTGATACATTGGTATGTATCCAGTTTATAGTTTCATTTCTGAATACACTTTTGGCCTCAGATTGGCTCTGACAGAATTTTTTATATATGCTTGGGTTTTGTGTTATAGTTGCTTCATTCTGTGATATTTCAATTTGTGGAAAATAGAGTTGAGTGAACTGTCATTTTGGTAGTTGTCCCTTTGTTGGCGTTCATGAGTGCTGGTACAATGACAGATCTGTGTAATATTCCCATATGTGGCAAACAAGTCACATCAGATCGTGTCAGGTTCATGAAAAGGGTCTAGAGGACTTATCCGAGCAAGCCTATTGAGGCAGGGTGGCTTTGACTATCAATTAGACAGGAAAAAAAGTCACAGTTGCCTCTCTTGGTCCATGGCAAATGTCGTCGGGAGTATATTGAAGACATAGAGCATCCAGTATGGGTGGCCCATTGAGGATAACGTTGGGATCACGAGTTGTTGGCACAGCATCGCGAAAACATGAAAATCCAACCACGTTATTCCCAATGGGTCACCCATTCTGGATTTTATTTCTCCTATGCCTGAAAAGGGCAAATCCGCACCAAATCGATGTTCTATCGGAGACATAAGTTTGAAACAGCGCCATTTTGCTAGAAACTTCTATAGGTTTACCGTAATTCAAATATCTCCACGCAAAAAAAAATAGTTCCATTCTTTTCGTTTACTTATCATAAAGTGAGTGAAATGTTTTTGCAAATCTTTAAATCACCACGTAAGACTTAAGTAAAATGAGTAATAATACATGCGTGCAGCACTCCTACATGAATGTGTCATGGAACTTCATCGCTGACCAAAACAGATGATAAGCTTATTAAATATGTGGAGTTTTCAGGTTCAGTCAGCATTGGGAAGTTCCTGGTACTCCAGTGAATTTGATCTCGTTGTTGCAGGAGTAAAGTATCACCACGACTGTCAAGTCTTATTCTAATCTGGTGAATCACAACCAAAGTAAGGTGCCAGTGATGGTGCATTCCCTAGCAGGCCAGTGGACAGCATAAAATATGGCTTTGAAACTATCCAAAGAAACACTTATACATTGTTTACATAGATTGGGCTATGATCCATCATTATTTGAAATATAATGAAATATGTTGTTGTCACCAAATTCAATATGATTTCCGTAATATAAAAAATAGTGTTTACAAATGTCTTTATGTACCCCTTATAGCAAGCTTGTACTTGCATCTATGGTCTCTATATTTAGTAAAAGGTCCTAGTGGCCATCTTGAATTTATACTAATTAGTTGTAACTCAAATAATTTCTCAGCCCGTTTCACGTTTCACTTTGTACAAAGAAAAATTCAGCTGTTTGCTATATGCAGATGATTTAGTTCTTATTTCGCAAAGTGAAAATGGTTTACAGTGTTGTTTGAATAGATTGACAGAATATTTCAAAAATTGGAATCTTAAGTATAAATGAAGAAAAGTCTAAGGTGATCATATTTAATAAGTCTGGTAGAAAAATTTGTAAACAGTTTAATATTGGAAACCAAATACTGGAGATTGTTAACAAGTATACTTATTTAGGAATAGAAATTAGCTCGAATGGCAATTTCAGTGGTGCTATAAAGCAATTATGTAGTAAAGCAAAAAAGGCTCTCGGAAGGCAAAAAAAGAATTCTGTATAGTGTACAGACTGATGCAAGATTATATTTGGATCTCTTCGACAAACTCATCGCACCAATATTTCTGTACGGTTGTGAAATATGGGTGCCTATCTAATCCCTCCATCTAAGTGTATCTCACCTGATGATAAAAAGTTGTACTTCAAAGTAGAATTTGAGAAAGTCTTTGTAAATTACTTAAATTATATTTTGGGTGTCAACACGAAAGCGTGTAATATCGCTTTATTAAGTGAAATAGGAAATTATCCATATTCGTTAGAGGTTTTGACTCGTGTCTGTAAAAATTGGTATCGAATGGAGAATGTTAACCCCGAGAGTTTGTTACATGATGTTTATCGGTGTAATTATGAAATGTCACCCAGTTTATCACATTGGATAGCCTCACTGAAAGATATTTTTAGGATAATCGGATGTCATGATATTTGGCTTCACGGTAGGGACGATTTTTAAAATTTTTCTCCTGAAATTATAAATTGTCTATTAAAAGAAAGATTTTGGGCACATTGGCAAAATACCATGACCATGCAATCGTTACCCGACAAGAAATTACGAACATACGTTAAATTCAAAACCAAATTCGAAATTGAATCATACTTACTTATATTAAAGGATTTTAGCTACAGAAAAAAAATTTACACGTTTCCGAACTAGTGCACATAATTTACATTTTGAATTAGGCAGACATCGAAGACCAGTGAAAACACCTATTGAGGAAGGAACATGTGATTACTCTAAGACTATTGAAGATGAGTTTCATTATGTGATGGTTTGTGAAAAAGTTTCTAACCCGAGAAAAAACCTATTGCAAGGAATGTACGAAATTTTTGTGAATTTCGAGAATTTGAGTCCGGAAGAAAAATTTATATTTTTGATGAAATGTGAAGATTTTGAGACTGTTTCACTTATAATAAATTATATAAATGAGACTGTTGTAATAAGGGGATCCTTATGAACGTAGGTAATGTATTTATTTAAACATCATTGTACATGCTTTGGTTTCTTTTTGTGAGGTTGGATTGTGTGTATTGTGCATGTACTGTGTTGTATTTGGCAAAATGCCTTTTCTGTGTACTGAAGGTGTAGCTAATAAAGATTCATTCTTACCACATATGAAATCCAAATTCCTATAAAATCCATCTATGGGCAGGTGTGATACACGATTTGTAACATGGTTTAAGATACGAGACAAGACCAGTCATTATGGAGCAATGTTTATATAATCAAAAGTTCCAAAGTTGAAATAATACTAAAGGGTTGATACGTCTATCACATTTTATGTAATGGAACATTTAGAAATAAACTAGTGTGAAAACAACGACTGTTTACGGGTTTCTGCGCAACATATTTAAGTGATTTTGGGCTTTTCCTTAATTTTTGACTGGTCTGGCGGCCATCTGGATTTCTGAAGTTGCTATAAGGGTGAGCTTGGTGAACTTGGTGAACTTTGCTTCAGGATTGGTTTCTGCACCTTTCCTGAAAAACTCTGCTTTCTAATAACTCTTCCCTGCTGCTCCTTGGCTACAAGTGCAAAACAACGAAAAGGGGACACTGGTGCTTCTCGGATGAAAAACTATGAAAACCGTGTCTTGGTAATTCTCCAGCAATGTCAAGAGTAATGCTTCGTATTTTATCATAAGAAAAATGGCACGTCTAATGTAGAAACTCGTATTCTATAATACTGTTACACAGGTAATGGATTTGAGGGTTTAAACCATTCACTATATTCATGGAGGCACAAAATGACTGTCTGGTAATCTATGCCCCACCTCGCTGCGCTTGAGTGCACTTGCATTGGGTAAACATGAAGATGACACCTTGCGGTTGAGACAGTACTAACCACCTGGATTGGTGCAATTGGTGTCATATGGAACTTGCATGCAGCTTCCGAATTGATATCATCTTTACGCCACGCTGATTGTGAAAACTTTCAGCATATCTTAAAATAAAGTTTACATATCTCGACCTTTTATTGATTACATCTTGACAAACCGTTGGAATACTGTTTTAGTCGTTGACGACATGGACCTAATGAAACCTCTATTACCACGGTGCAACTGTCAGTTGTATATCACACACCTAAACGTTGTTATTGATGTTCCTTAAGCTTGTCTGCAAATTAATATGTCATTCCTCTCTGTGTTTCTGAAGTACAGCCGTATATTGATAACACAAGAAATTTTTGCTTCATCTGAGTTAGGAAAAATCTGGCCATAGTTCTTATCATGAGGTGGGAACAAGTTATCAGGATGGAACAAAACACAGTGAGAGTGAGAGAGAGAGAGAGAGAGAGAGAGAGAGAGAGAGAGAGAGAGAGAGAGAGAGAGAGAGAGAGAGAGAGAGAGTTTGCCACTTTTACTTGTAGATTGGTTCAGTTGCCTTTTCTTATCATTTTGTTGAAATACTGACAAATAAGAAATTGAAATATGGGTGACTGTATTTTTTTTCGAGGAGTAAGTTCAATAGTTGCGCTTGCTTTATTATTATGATCATCATCATCATCGTCGTCATCATCATCATCATCATCATCATCATCATTTAGTTATGAGAAGCGATTCAGTTTATTGTTGCAAAGCCCAGCTATTTTCGGTAAAATCTGCTTCATCTTTCGGCCTTTCGGCCTTTCGGCCTTTCGTCCACCAGTTCGTGTGGGGGTGAGTGAATGCAAAAGGAGTCCGCTTTTCTCTGATACAGCCGTGATCCAGCGATTTATTTATAGATCTATGATGACATCAACTGAACATATGATAGATTTGTTTAAACATATCAATAATGCTTTTGCCCACATGATTAAATCCACAGTATTTAATCGTGTGATTACATGGATTTCATGATATGTCGAAACATTTAATGACATGATTAAGTATATATGCAAATATATACGAAAATCGAAGCAACAATGACAGTTGAATGGCAAGTGTGGATGTGTCCTATGTATGAGCTGAACAAGACTTCAAATTATATGTTAAGTGGACTGTTCGAGCCTTGCTGCTTTCTGGTGAGAATACATTCTACAATGTTAAATCCTTAGTTGCCAAAATGGATTGTCACCAGTAGAAACAAACAAAAAGCAAAAAAACAAAAACAAAAAAGCTAAATTAAAAAACAAGTTTCCTTTAAAAAAGGAACCAGACTTGACTGGTATAAAAGGGGAGAAATCGGTTGGGAAAAGTTTGTATACAATTGGTACCCGACAAATACCTGAAATCTTAGATGAGGCATAGTGAAGGCAGTAACTGAACATTTGTTGCAAAATAGTGTATTGAACAATGTGAAAATGATGATTGAGACTAGTTTCATTGAGTATAACGTTGGCATAGAGGTCATCAGTACATGGAACACAATTTAGCACCATTGCTTGCTTGTGGTATGTAGCGCCATATTGAAACCTTGTAAGTTTTTCAGCATTACATGATTGGAATTTCTGAAAAGTACTTTAAGAGTCTGATTTACGAGCAGCGGAATTTAAGACTCTAAGTCAATGTGATTATGAAGTAATGGTGCCTGCGCGGGATCACATGTGTATGTTCTGCGCATGGTCAAACAAACATGGATGTCGTACATAGCTTTTCGTGTAGTGATTGGCTGAAATTACCATAAATCTAAGAAAGATATTTGGGGAAAAATGTATTTTTATTGAGAATATATGAAAAATATATGCGATGGAGTACCATAAATTGTGAATGGGTTGAAGTGGAATTTTCGGCACTGTATCTTTGACAAAAAAATGTGAAACTGTTAGTAGTATTACTGAATGCGGAGGTCGTAATTCCTCAAACTAAAACAATGCCAGACTGCATTCAGCCTGGCGACATAAAAAACATAAAACAAACAAACAAACTAACAAAAAGAAAACCCCAAACAAACAAGAATTTATTGCATCTCATCATATCAGAATATCCATTGACGTATTTAAAATTACAATATACCGTAATTGAAATGGTAACATTTCATTATTTGGTCCATTTTTGTGTGTTTTACGAAGAATCAACGTCAAAGTAATAATTTGGTCTATAACTCAATGTGCCCAGTGTATAATTACCCTTAGATGGCTTCAAAAGTAGGGATTAAGTGGCATTATAGGACACCATTTAAGTCGTCCTGATATTTTTGGTTTTCATTGTGCAACGTCCAGTTTCCAGTTTTTTGTTGACGTAAATGTAGCAGATCAGTGTTTTATAGTTTGCAGATATGCAGCAGAAGATATTAAGAAAACCATGTGTTGGGGGTAGGGGATGAGAGTTAGGGGTGTGTGGGGCTGGATATCTTCTCGCACTTCAGAAGAAAGTAAATTTCTGATATAATGCATGCAACTACAACTAATATGCTGTAAACGATAATATATATATATATATATATATATATATATATATATATATATATATATATATATATACATGTATAGAGAGAGAGAGAGACAGACAGACAGACAGACAGACAGACAGACAGACAGACAGACAGACAGATAGATAGATAGATAGATAGATAGATAGATAGATAGATAGATAGATAGATAGATAGATAGATAGATAGATCAAAGGGGTTTAGTTTATAAAGAGCAATGCTTTTGATGATAGATAATGATTCCGGCAAAATTATCTCCATATATTTAAAAGAATGCAGGTGGAACTGACATAACTATTGCCTTCCACCAGGGAGGTACATTGTATGCACGTGCCTGCTTCTACAATGGTTTATATCACTGCACTTGACATTCTCCAAGTTTGTGATACGTGGGAATTTGAATATCATTCGTCATCAATATGCTGCCTGGTGGAAAGTCATAGCAACCCGGCTGATTGCTTTGCTTTAGAAATAAATAACAAAAACAAAAAGGAGTAAAACTCAACAAAGAAAAGTGAAATAATGCATGTCTCCCATTACAATAAAAACACTTTGTCATAGTACTTTCGAAAATAAGAAAGTCCGTCACGGAGAACCGTACGTTACACCTCCTTTTACGGTGGTAAAATCATCACCAGTTCAGATTGACGTTAACAGTGACAAACATCCACAAGGATTTTTTTCAATGCCATTGTGAGAATGCGGAAGCAAAACCACACATTTTCGGCACGAACACTTCTGCGACAACATAACGCATGCTAAGTTTTCAACCTTCGACAGAATACCGTAAATTCATTTTGTTTCTCTGTATTTCTAAGTGAAGCAGCTTGTTTCTATGACGGCACAAAACAGAGATAATAAAAACACACAGAAATATTAGTTTAATATGGGTTTTAAATTGAAGTGTGTCTAAGTATTGCAATTAAAAACTTGAGTTAAATCCCTGAAACGCAAACAACTTGAAAATTTACACATGTGAAAATATTTTGATTTTACGGTAGGTCTATGTGAGGGGTCAAATATTGCGATAAAGAGTGCAGTTGTTTCTCACATAATGAGGCACAAGGAATAAAAGTGGAGAAGAAATAGCAATACAAACCTCAAATAGGTGTAGTATATTAAACCTCTCACTGCTTTGTGTATACTCAACTGTTTCTTGATGATCTTCCGGCCTGGAATAAAAAAAACTGGAGCGGAAGCGTGATACCGAGAGTCATACAATGTAACTCAGTCGTATTGGCACAATGGGTTCTGATTCAGGTGCCCACTTTGCAGGTACAATTACAGTATCGATGTGCATGCCGACTTTTGTCATGGCCATTTACAATTTCCGCGGAAAGGCAAACATTAAATCTCAAGTTCTGTCAAGATCGAACAAAATATAGTGCCGTGTCGGCTTGTTATTGTGATGTGGAATAATTAGACACCTTCAGACAAACTTGCGCTCTTAATGGTGTTTCCTGGCTTTCGTTGCACAGGGGAGTGCAGTTGTCATAGAGATGGAACGGATAAAAAGTATCAAGTGCTGCAAATGACGACTTGCTGCTTTTACATGTACATGAAACGTGTTCACCCATTTCGCAAGTTCGCGTCAATTCTATCACACATTTTCACCTTTTTCCCCACCTGGTTTTCGTTATACCGTTGCTTTTCACAATACACAGGGTATAAATATGGACCTACGACTATGAGAGACGTCGGTCCATGGTATAAACAAGGGCGTCTGACTCCGTGGCTACATGAAACACAAGTTTTGTGTAAACCGAATGTTTTAACAAGTTTAATGAGTTTCATGCAACGTAGATCGAGGTCAGGAATTGCACGTGCAATATCTATCAAAGCTAACGGTTACTGTTTTTTTTGTTTTTTGTTTTTTTGCTTTTTTGTTTTGTTTTTTGTTTTTGTTTGTTTTTAATTCTAGACTGATTTGGCATGCACGGAAACGCCACTTACGCTCCTCCATGTACGTGCCAGGCACTGCAGTTCTCGTAACAAACTAATGATGCACGCGTCAACCTTTTGGCCTGATGTTGCATCAGAAAATCTCAACTGTTGCCGCATTGGGCGCAAGAGCAGTGCAATTGCTGCCAAAGGCGGATAGCTTGCTGCTGTGTTTACGAAAGTGAAGCTAACGAACCCCACCCCCCACCCCCCACCCCCAAAAATAAACAAATAACAGTTGGATATTTAAGAGTTTAAGCTTTGTGTGTGATTTTAAATATTCTTGATCAATGTGAGCATATAAACTAAGGCAACCAGTCTGGGCCATATTATTTTAAAATGAATATACTAATCTCATTTGTACAGACTACATAGCAATGTATAGTCACTAAATGGAGCACTTTCGACTCCTTCATTGGCAATTTCTGCCGAAGTCGACGTGTTTTGAATAAAACAGAACGCTGCCCAATTAATATTGCTTGCAAACCGACCTTCCATTCAAGTAACAGCGTGCCTATAGTTGCAGAAAACATTTACAACGGACCAAGTCGACAGCTTTCCTCGATGTGGTTTGGGCGCATTGCACCACCCACATAACCTGCTGAATTTCTATTTCAACTGCGTAACAATTAAGAACACGATTAGAAATACGAGTCGTGTTAAAGAGCAAAAACATTCATAGTTAGAAGGCCTTCGAAGAAAGGCAGACGACACGTACAATAAGTCAAAGTCAAAGTCAGAGTCAAAGTAAGCTTTCAATATTTAATAGCTGTAAACCTCCACAGCGAAAATTTGAGCACGAGTCTTCGGGTCGTGGTTTTCTTTTTCAAACACAGGTCGCTTCGGACATAAGCAATTAAAAGTCGGAATCCTCGTTGAAAGAAATGAAAAATCGAATCTTCCTTTGTGTCAATTGTTCAAGCTCTGTGTCTCGAGAGGTCACAAGCATCCCAGCAGAGTCTTTAAAAAGAGTCCGGAGGAGCCTTTGAGAAACACGACTCCTCAAAGGAAGGGGAAGGGGGGGGGGGGAGGGGAAGGGTTTTCTCTCCTGGCGTACTGGCCACTTTTATTTACCGTACTTATGTACTGGAAGCCCTTTTAATTTCCGTGCTTCGTACCTACCATTATTTGTACCTTTCTAATTTTCTGTACTTTGTACCATGGACCAATCTCGTTAATAGGTCCATGCTTGTAATAGGGCAAAATCATTACTTGTACCAGTGAACTAGAGATCCTCTTGCCCCTTCCCCCCTGTCAACAACAACAACAACAACAACAACAACAACAACAACAACAACAACAACAACAACAACAACAACAACAAATGAAATTTTACTGGCGCGGAGTCTAAAGAGTCCATGAAATAAAGAAATCAAGCTGAAAAGAATGGACCAGGTCCTGCCTCTTTCATTTGTGAACCTACTAGATCTATATATTCTTCAGTTTGAGCATACGCTGCTGACTATTTCAGGAAGTCCACGGTTCCACTGGAGACGTCGACCTTTCGGTGGCACACGTATTACCAGTAGACTGCCGGATCTTGTGATTAAAATTGTGTTGTCATGTTGATTTTGCATCCATCAATCGTTTTGTACCAATTAGTGCACGCTGTAGTGGTGGAATCGGCGGTCTTGCATCTACAATCAGGTCGATACCCACAAATTTCCTTGGATTAATTTCAGGTGCATTGGTTAATTGAAAATGTTCTGGTATCAATAAATCCAGATTGTGAGTTAGGAATTTATAGTGTTCAACAACATATCTAGGTTTGTGGATTAGGGAGCGTCAAATGAACATCATTTTTCTCTTTTTAACGATAAAGATTTCAATATCATGCTAAAAGAGAAGCGCCCGCGTAATCAGACATGCTGCTTCATGATTTATGTCATCAACGTTCCAATGCCCGCGACGTAACGGGAGAGGTCCACAAACATGTTAACATGGGCTGGTGATGGTCGCGCTTAACATTCAGCAGTTACCATAGCAACGGTAAATCATATTGCTCTAATTTAAGAAGTCAAAAAGGTACTTAGTATATTAATAAAGGTCGACCAGCATCGGCCATCCGGAGGACAGTTGATTGACGGAGCTCTGCAGGAATATTGTGTGTGCAACACGGAGAGTCTATCTGCACCTGCACACGACTTGACTACACATAAGCGGGTTGCCTAGTTATTACGGAGGCCAGTATCGAGAATTCTAAAGCAGGCGTATCTTTAAGGAGATGTTTCAGTCCGTGTCTTGACGATGGATTTTCTTTCAAATTTTGCGTCAGATTCGAGACGAAAAAAAAAAAAACTGAAGTCTTTACGTTAGGAATTAAGGGAATATGCCTTCCATGTTAAATGGATGCACCGAAACCGATATTGGAAACGAGTAACATAATTCTCAAACTCCATGGTAAGACATAGATAATACATATGTCCAACATATGGAAGAATATAAATAGACTACAAATGTTCATATATTCAGCTGTATTAAGCTTGGTTAATTTAATAAGACAAAATTGATTCAATTACGATTTCAAATGAAGACATCAATGTTTTTGTTTTTCGGCAACTGTTATGAATAGCATTGAGGCTATTGATTTTCCAAATCGGATATTGAATGGATTTTCCTTTATATATATATATGTATGTATGTATGTATGTATGTATGTATGTATGTATGTATGTATGTATGTATATATATATATGTATATATATGTATATATATATATATATATATATATATATATATATATATATATATATATATATATATATATATATATATATATATATGGGACATTAGATTCATATTAAGGGTCGTGCTGCGTTTGCCCGTTTCTTTCAACAAGGAAGTACTCCTATGTACGGGCATGTACCTATGTCAACCATAGCAAAAAATGTTGCTTTTGCCAAACTAGTACAATTCAACACACACTTTTCCGTTTTTTCTTTCTTTCTTTCTTTCTTTTTTCTCCGCAATTTTTTAAACATTTTGTTTGGACACTATAATACCTAGAAATTCCAAACTCGGCATGGTTATCCCTCCATACACGAGGTCTTGCCTTTGTACTAAGAGCAGTGTTTAAAATTATGCAAATTTTGGAGGCAACAAAAATTTTAAAAGCACCATATCTTCCAAACTATTGCAGATGGACTCAAAATTTCAATGTGCATATATACCTTTGTGACACTTGCAACCATAATGGACAGTATAGTTGTAGAATTATAAATAATGCTAATAAGGGGCATTGAAAAATTTAAAAGTTGAATATCTCCAAAATATTGTACATAAAGATGCCATTCCAACTTTAATTTATAGGTTTGTGGCAAAGCCGCATCCAATGAACCATGAACCAAAGTTGTAGGATTTTAATCAATGCAAATTGGGTGAATATGCGAAATGTAAATCTTTGAGCTTCAAAACTATTATAGAGGTGCCATTCCTACTTCGGGCCTGCCTGTCAGCTGTCAGGCTTCATCTCACTGGTTACAAGAGAGACATAAATGTGTCCAGTGGAATGACACAAATCCACACTTCTTCAAAAAACACCAAGCTGTGAAAACAGTCATTTAGGACTGTAAGTCCAGACTTTGATGTGTCTATCAAACTCAGCTCTCTATGTAATCTATAGACTTGCTCAAGTCTCACTGGACTGTCTTCCGTATTTTATTCAAAATAAAAGTAATTGCAAAAATAATTTTTTCAAGTAAACACACGTCGAAGCGTTATTCGGTTACCATACAGGTAGGCCCTCAAACCTGGCTAATTGGCGTGGAACGTGTCTGTAACCAGATAACACGGACTCCAGATGATTAGCGCCGGGCGGTCTGCACTGTGTTTCTTATCACACAGACATGCGAGCGGTCATAACGCACCCCTCTTCAGAAGCTGTTAATTGAGCTACTGTGTAATGAAGTATTAATTGCACTGCCCGAGTCAGGCGGAGGGCGTCCAGTCCTGGTGTCGGCAGCCGGAGGAAGACGGTCAGCTTTGTCTCGTTTGAGTGGCCAGTGACTAGCCATGCATTCATCGAAGGCCACTTTCCACTCGCGATGATAATGGGATTAGAACTGACCAGGACTCAATAGCTGCTACTGTTGAAACCGACACGGCGGCAGTGTCGACAGTTAAAAAAAAAAATATAATAATAATAGTAGGACCTACTTAATAACACCGTGTAGTTGGCATAATATTATTCAGTTAACTTTGTGGAGGGGAAAATGTATCGCACTTCTGGGTGGGACCGCGGGATGGGAAAATAGGGACATGCACCAGGGACTTGTGCAAGTCTATGTAATCTATTTTAACAGAGGGTACACATGGGCTTGTTCTTCCTAGATGTCCAGTCCCTCTGATCCCTTGGGACTGATAAGCCCAGCAGACTCCTAGCCTCAGGCAAAAACAGACCAGCTACAACACTGGTCAGTTTCAGTCATGGTGCACTTAGAGCTCTGTACAGCATTAGTGTGAACATGGAGCTGATGTGTTTCTTGCATGAAGAGAAAGAGATTCTCTATATTTTATTCAGAACCTCATTACACAGTTGTTGGGAGTCCCCCCCCCCCCTACCTCCCATAAGACCCAAACCTTTCAAACCATACACCCAGCAGGCATGGCTAGAAGGCTGCCTATGAGACAGGTTCAAGTATCATGAATGCAAAATGGTTGCCTAGCACCATGGAGGCTTGTAACATGCAGTACAGCAGAAGCCCTAGTCAAAATGTGGATTGTTGGGAAATTCACTGAATTTAGCATACATTAAAATTCCCCAACTTTTGTTTGCATGCTATTGGATTGCCAGATGTCTCAAACCTATATGTGTAAGTTAGAACTTTGTGTCTATCTATAATATTTTTGAAGATATAAAGCTTTTAAAATTTTAATTGCCCATAATTTGCATAATTTAAAACATCATGACTATTCCTAGTCAGGTGCCTAATTTCACTGGTGGGTAAGTCAAAATGGCAAGTTTGGTGGTTTTCGGAATAATAGTGCCGGTAAAAACTCCGGAAAAGTTTGGTCGTAAAGAAGAAAGAGAGAAAGAAAGAAAGAAAGAAAGAAAGAAAGAAAGAAAGAAAGAAAGAAAGAAAGAAAGAAAAAGAAAGAAGGAAAGAAAAAAGAATTCTTGGAGAAACAGAATGTCTTGGTTGGCACCCAGACATAATAAAGAACCCGAAAAAAAAACAATGTATCTGGCTTGTCACCTAAACATAAAGAAAGTGTACAAAGGAATGCGCAGCTTAGCGTAACCTGTGCATCAGAAGCTCCTGCTGCTTGTCGCGAAATGGTCATAGCCTTGCATATGACGTAAGGGAGATTGAAATGTGTGTGTGTGGGGGGGGGGGGGAGGGGGAGGGCAGGGGCAGAACTACACGGATGATGTGGCACTGTTGATGTTTGTATAGTTTAGACATCAAAGCGGATTAACCAGACAGGAACTCCACATTTGAGAAAACACAAAATAGTTATTGAAATGGGTATGAGTAAAAGCACCACAGGACATACACGTATTTCTACAGCCTGTTAAGTACTCAAGTAATTTATTAGGAAAACTACCCCTTTACATCGGGGGGGGGGGGGGGGCACCGAGGCTTGGGGTAGGCCTCCTGTGCGTCTAAGTTACAAATGGTTGACACGCACAAATAGGACTATATACATTGTTTAAAACAATTAAAATACATGTCTGGTCGGTATCGGCTGTACAGTGTAAAACCTTAAACTCCACACCTTCACTAAAAACTCTTTACAAATGTTATCGAACAGGGCGCCCACGTCGTTACTGTATAAGAAACCATTATCTCCTGGAAATAAACAGAGTTTCGTGCCTTAGAATGGAACTGCATTAAAATAAATGACATCAAATGGCACAAATAGGTTCTTCAGGAGAACACGAAACTTGAGGCAGTAGTGTAGTGAAGGTTGCTGGAAGGTCTGATTGTTTTAGTCTTTTTTTTTCAATCTTTTTCAATATGTCCAAGAAACACTTATAAAACTGATAGAATGGTGCCATTGAGAATATGTCGGAACTAAATGTTTTTGTTTACGTATATTATTTTGGAAGATTTGAGTAATTAAATTAAAAAATACAAATATGGTAAAGACTGTATTTCATTTTTAATTATCTTAGAATTACACCTTTTAAGGATAAATGATTAACTTGGGTTCAAAAAAGAGAAAATGGACTCTCAAGACGTGGCTTATTTTTAATCTTATCATTTATAATATTAAATGTGCGTCTATTTGAAATAATATGCTGTCATTAAAATACTGGTAATTAAATTCCCTAAAAACTGTTTCTCCCAAACGTATTTGTGATCCCATTTATTCCGAACATGTTTCATTTGTGCCTTTAGGAGCTTATTTCAATCAGATATTATAATTAACTACAATTTTAAGTTTATTGAATTAGCTGTAATTTTCTTCATCTGTAGGTAAATAAAATTATTTTCTCGACAGTATTCCTCATTTTCTACCCTTTCGGCAAACACGTCGTTTTATATTTGTGTTAAGAGACACATCAAAAAGTTGCATAATTAAAGAAACAGACTTTCCATTTTCCTTGAACCTTCAATTGATCGCCATCTGAACATAGTACATGTCTTATAAAATTTGTCGAGGCAAAAATCAACAAATTATGGTCCTGGTTCCTGACAGGATGGGTAAAGCGGGGTTAGAAAGACACATTTGATGGTCAGAAATTTATAGCACGAATACCCGAGTACCCGAAGAGTTCTCCAGGTCTTTGAATTTTAAATGTCAATTCTTGCGCCCTCTTATTTTCACCACGGGTACAATCCAGGTACCATCCATATATCCGCCTAGTAACTGCACAATTCGATACCCGGCAGTCCCTTGTATTTTGATTTCCCATTTCCATGAAGGCCCTCCAGAATGCACCCTCAAATTTCATAACTTGCGCTTGTGCAATCTGTGATAATTAAGTGAAACACACATGCTCCTGCTCACGCATCTCTCTCTCTCTCTCTCTCTCTCTCTCTCTCTCTCTCTCTGCCTATATATAGTTTGCCAATAATTTTGAAAGTAATCTGCATGCAAAATCCAACCTTTGATGAATGGACTCCGGGACGGGTTACAGTTATGGTCTGGCTGCCAGCTCTCCGTCTTTGAAGTTGACATAACGCTCTGCCAGGTGGCAGAAACACCGCATCAAAATTGATTTGGCCCATTACCAGTGTAATAACATTGACTTATCTTCAAATATCAATTACATATTTTGAATGAAAATTAGAGAATGGAATATTAAATTTAATATTTTTTTTTTTTTTTGCAGTGGCCTCAACTTCTCCGACCTGGTGGTTCGACAAGGTGCAATAGATAACCCTCCTAAAACTCCATTTGTCATGGGCTTCGAGTGTGCTGGAGAGATCGTGGCACTAGGAGAGAATGTGGAGAATTATGCCGTAAGTATCTCGTCTTTCCGAAACAGAGACTTTGCAGAGGGATTAATACACGAAAGAGCAATGGGCCACCGGATTAAAGATGGGCTGCACAGACAAAGGGGTTCTCAGCAGCGACTGCGCATGCGCTATTTCTAAGGCGTTACTTCCGTTTGATAGTTCTCTGAGTCTTGCCGATAGATGAATAGATAGGAACATAGAAATGGGTGGACAGATAGGTAGGTAGGTAGGTAGAGAGAGAGAGAGAGAAAGAGAGAGAGAGAGAGAGAGAGAGAGAGAGAGAGAGAGAGAGAGAGAGAGGCACTTTGCTGTAAAGGTATAATGCAAACTTTAATTAGACGGTCATTCCAAATTAGGCTCTACTTAACCTTTACTTGTTACACATATGGTTCTAACCAATACTGTTCATGTTCCTTTCAAAAGAAAATTAATGAGCAAGTGACATAAGTGCAATGGGTCTCCTGCGTGCTTAATTTTAGGTTATCACAGGCTGCATAGGGCTATAGCTTTCAGACTTACGGTAGTCTATGCAAAACCATGGAGTTCTTTCCTCCATGGCAAAACTTAAATGTCCCGTTCGGCCCATATATGCCTTACTTACTTGGGCTACAATTACGTTTTCAGCTATGTACTGTAAAGGGACGACTCTGAGCACCGGCAAATGTGCACAATGCGGTGCTGACACATTATGAATACTCCGAGAATTATGGGCTTTCAGACAGGTCACTGTCTACACCAAGATTAACCACCTGTTGCAGCTTGATATAGCTAAAGACAAAATGGAAAACTGCATCAGCGATTTACGCGTGTCAGAAACTCAAACTAAATGATGACAAAACAGAATTTATGATACCACAATCTTGACGTGCAAAAGGGAATTGCAAGTTTGAGTCACTAAAAGTCGGTAAGAAAAATGGAACTGTCTCCGAAGCTGCTTAAAACACTGATTCAATGTCGTATTCCACACTTTGCATGGAGAAACAGGTTACTAGAGTTTGCAAGAGCTCATTGTTCAACCTACATAACATGTCAAGGGTGAGAAAATACTTAACCTTTGAATCTGCATTAATCATAGTGCATGCACTTACTGCATCTCGCCTAGATTGTTGCAACAGCGTGCTTTATGGTCTGCCTGATAATTTACTCAGCAAGTTGCATGTCCCAGAATTGTGCAGTCAGACCTATAGTCATCAATAGAAAGAGAGATCACATTACTCCACTTTTACTGAAATTGCATTGGTTGTCAGACAGGAGACGAATTGATTTTAAGATTTCACTCCTAACATAGAAAGCCCGCCACGCTTGTTCCTCTTATCCAACTGAGCTTTTAACTCTCTAGAGACCAGCTCGTTCCTTACGATCCAATGGGATGGATTATTTAGTTGTACCGCGTGCCAGTTTGAAGACATATGGAGACCGTTCCTTTTCAAGAGCTGCTCCAATTCTATGGACCTTTCTGCCGCAGGCTAAATCAGGGCAGCTCCATCTGTCCAGGTTTTTAAACGCAAACTGAAAACTCGCCTTTAAAAACTTACTTTCTAGAAGTTGTAAATCTCTACACCCATCTGACGTGTAGTCTTTTTCACCCGTTTTAATGTTATCAATCAACGCCGTGTTTCAACTCACTGTATTTGCATGCGAAAGCGCTTTTGAGCATATCTTTATTGATATTAGCCATTCATAAATATATGGATATATATATATATATATATATATATATATATATATATATATATATATATATATATATATATATATATATATATATATATATATATACTGTAAATTGCTTTAATTTCGCTGTATTCTTATTTTCGCTTATTTCGCTGATGGTACAAAACCGTGAAAATAAAAACATAGTGAAATAGTATTTTAACATTGTTTGAATAGGAATTATGTCCAAAATAGTGAAATTCAAAATACAGTGAAATTTCAAAAATAGAAAAACCGTGAAAATCTAAACACGCGAAAATAAAGCAATTTACAGTATATATCACGTTTTGGTAGATTTTAATGCTATACAGCATGGGTACAAATATTATTGGCCCTACATTAAAGTCATTAGAAAGTGCTATAATAGGCCTACTGTTCAGCAGAGTAGCTATAACCGGAAGTACCGATATGCGATATACGATATACTATTATGGGCTAAGCTACTTCCCGGGTAACTATGGCGTCGTCTGCGACTGTTGAATTTCTGCTTGAACATTTGGCATCTGGTGTGGCACAACTTATTGCAGTAGGCCTTAACAAACATGAGATAAACAGATCATAGCATGGTTTGTTGTCGATACGAAAAATATCAACTCGCACCAGGTACAATATAGGAGAACTCTTCTGCATATCTGGCACCCAGTGCTCGTTGAGTCTTCGTATCGACAACAAACCATGATATATATAAATATATATATATATATGTATATATATATATATATATATATATATATATATATATATATATATATATATATACGTGCATATTATAGATAAACACATTCCTTGGGGCAAAGCCTGCAAATCACAGCCCTAATTCAAAGAGAGAACCCTGCAGATTAATCTCCAAGGATGAAAAGCGGTTCTTAAGTGTTTTGTTTGACAAACGGAATACTTAACTACCACTTTCTGTGATTAAAAATTTTTTTGGAAATAATTTACACTTACATTATTTTAGTATCTGAACACACAGACAATCACGCCGGGCTTTTATCTATTAAGCCCTTCGCATGGCACACCAAAGTGTCAATTCTACAATAGAAATTAAAGGTTATGTAAGAATCGATCACTGCATAAAGATCTATAAATATGACCAACCTGCAACAAACGCTTCATCAGATTCATCACTGCAATGCTTTCGGTCCAAGTGTGGTGCAAAGGCTTCAATCTCCTGATCAAGTATTTTCTTGCTTGAGCTATTGGCAATATTATGGTTGACCGTACAACCGGCTGAATGAAAGCTGTGTAAAGTATTAACTGTAAGTCAGGTACGAAAAGGAGTTTGTAAGGAGAAAGCTTACAACTTAAGTCAGATTCTTAATTGTTTAAAGTACAGTGGAATCTCCATATTAAGGCCAATTAAAGGACTGTAAAATGTCTTGATAGGGTAGTGGTCTCAATGGGGATATAATTTAATTAAGGACAAACAAAAATGGATCTGTAAAGTGGTTCTTTGAATAGAAAAATTGTTTCTTGATGGAGCGGGTCTTAATTGGACATTCTACTGTACATTTTGACAAGTTTCATATATGTCTAGACCATAATATTATCCTCCCGTACTGATAGGAGATCAGGTTGCTTTTTTCATTAAAATATTAACTGAATTCGACATCCGGCCACATTGCAAAGACACAACGACACAACGACACGACCAGGAAAAGATATGCGATTGAGATTTGCATTTATGAGTACATCTTTTATTTGTAAACACATTTAAAATATTATGAATGATTTACAAATTATAAAATAACTTTACACATGAATGTAATTATCGTTTTCCGCACATGTATGAAATTATTTTTCACACGTGTGCAAATCGTTTTGCTTATGTGAAAGAGTCAATAATTTTACATATGTTAATTTTCAATTATACTTTTTTATATACATGCAAACCTTTTACTCATATGTGCTAGATATTTGATCTTATATAAAAGAATTGAACTTGTGTGTAACATTTTACGTAATTTTAATTTATACATATGTATACTAGTGGATCAAATAGTAAAACGGCTTTGCATAATTGCTCCATGATGTTTTTCTTTCTGTATGTAGAGTCTGTAGTGCACCAAAATTGCAATAAATGATACCGTTGAATTTCACTTCCCAGCCTCTCAAATTGTATAGATAAGCCAAAGTGTCGCCGATGGAAATCTTAGATATAGACAGCCATATGTCCCGCATAATAGAGCATTTTTGACTACGTGTACATGTAACTGCAAAGTATTACTGTCTGTTTTTACAGTGCTCGTTTTTTTAAGCTTTGCTTTAAAATCATGTCAACATGGGTAGCGTTTGGGACTTTTAATAGAGAACCAAAGCATTCAAATTCAAACCATTTTGTTCATTATTGCAATCCCTAATATTTATAACTGCCCAGCGTTATTTATTGCCTTTTAAGACCGCCTTATATAGGTATGAGCTCTGAGTAATAGTCCATGAAATCTGGAAGGTTGTATGTACACAAGCATGTCGTCATTTTGGAAACAGCAACACAGATTCGTACGCAGAAAATCAGCCGAAGTCACAATGTCTATTTTCAAAATGGCATTAATCAAACATGATTCTGAGATGCTTGATGCATTTATTAATTGATCTTTTCCGTTTGCTTTGAAGCCACCTATTAATAAACCACTGACCACGGAGGCGATTCAATATTCTAAATGTCAAAAACGTGGCAACCCAATGGGTCTGATTCTTTTATCATGATCGGATATCAAAACTGGACTATATGATCAATGACATGCGATCCATGGAACGGAAATTTGTATAAGGTTTCCCAAAATGCTACGTGTTGTTAGGATCAGTTCTATTTACAAAACACGTTGACGCTGGAATTGCTTCATATGGAACACCGTAAGCAACAGACAATGCAGATCAAAACGAACATGGCACCGAGTTCTTGTGGGTTCATGTGACATCTTGAGTTAATAATACAGGTAAAAATAAAAAGGGAACTGGCTACTTGTAATTACTTACATGTGTATATAAACATAGTCGTGATTAATATTAGGACCTAACTGCAGCGAGAGAGAAAAAATCGTCATGTCTGGAGCAAGCGCTCGTACACGTCAGCATAGCTATGAGGAGTGCTTGTTGGGAGCATGGGGATGTGAAAAAACCCATGTTGGAAAACTGGAAAAGTATATTTTCTTCACACCAAATCTGTCTGGGTGCCTTAAAAGTGAGAACAACTTGAAATGCTACACTTTGCCATAGTTCAACATAATCGAAAATAGTTAGCAGACTGAATATACACCTCTTACACTTGCAAAAACAAAAACAAACAAAAGAACACAAAAAAAAAAAAAACAAAAACAAAAAAACAAAAACAAAAAAAAAAAACAAAAAAAAAAAAACCACACAAAAAACCCAAAACAACAAAACAAAAAAGAAAAAAAGAAAAGAAAAAAAGAAAACCAAAATAGAAAATCAGCAGATTAAATATATAATCATTACGTTTACCAGAGAATAATTGCTCAGCTGACTGAATATGTACCTCTTACATTTACAAAATAATGACTAGCAGACTGAATATAATATCAACCTTTATTTTTACTAGAAACCTGATCAAGATTAGATAAGTACCTCATATTTCCTTAACAATGATCAACTGACTGCATATATACCTCTTATATTTGCTGAAAAAATAGAGGGCTGCGTGAACAGCCCGTGCTCAGCTGACCTAAGCTTGTCCCACAAAATCAAAATTGCAACTGAATATACCTATGTTGAGGTTTAGCTGACTGCATATGACATCTGGAAGTATTTCTAAGACGAACGATTGAGCCTACTAGAACCACACCCTTGCTAGCAAGTCAGCTAAAATAAAAATTGCAGCGTCACGTGGTAAACAAATTAAGAACAAGATGCCCTAGGAGTGTTCCTGTGTGATACCAAAGCAATTGGGTGAGTGGTCTTGGAAACGATTTTTTAAGATTTGTCCCCAAAAGAAAAAAAAATCACTGAAGCGTGTGACCATTTGAACACATTTAGTAGATAACCACCCAAGGTATATTGCTGCCAAGTTTGAAGTCTATCTACATGACGGTTTCGGAGAATAAGTCTAAAATGTGAATTAGCATTAGAATGCCCATTGACTTAAATAGTAATCAATAGGATAGACACCTGTAGCGATAAGTACCCGAATTGAAAAAATCGTTAAAAATCAGGGATCCACAGCAGTGCCACCTAGTTAATAATTTCTTTGATTCTTTCATAAGTAACATATCCACCAAGTTTCAGCTTAATCTGAGTGTGGTTCTGGAGAAGAAGGTAAAAATAGCAAAAACAAACTAAAAATCATAAAAAATAGAAAAAATGCAGCGCCATCAGGTGAGCAAATTAAAAACAGGAGTCCCTAGGAGTATCCCTGTGTGATATCAAAGCAATTGGGGGAGCCGTTTTGGAGAAGAAGGTTTTTAAGATTTGTCCGCCCCCCCCCCCCAAAAAAAAAAAATAAAACAAACAAAAAACAAAAACAAAACAAACATATATGTATTATATTTATATATATATATATACCACATTTACTAGAACAATGATGGGCAAAATGAATATACATACCTTTTAAGTTTACTAAAAAATGATCAGCAGACTAAATGCAGACCTGTAATATTATTAAGAAACTGGTTAGGACTGAATATGTTCCTCTTACATTTACTATAGATAATCAAGAATGAATTTATATATGTCTCTTGTATCTGATAAAAATGAACAGTAAAATGAATATGTACCTCTTGCATTTACTGAAACTGACTGAACATATATCGGTTACGTTTACTTAAGATATAATGGACTTAATGAATATATATCCCTCATGTTCACACGAGGCATGATTAAAAGACTGGTTATATTTACCTTTAACATTACTAAAAGGGATCAGTGTACAGAATTGAATTATAACTTTTTAAATCAACTAGGAAATTGATCGAAACTGAACATATACCTCTTACGTTTACTAAAAATGTTCATCAGGCGTTAATAATGATAATGATACTAATCAACATACTGAATATAAAGTTCTTAACTTTACTAAAAATGATCAACAGACTTAGTATATACTTCGTACATTTGCTAAAAAGTGATTGACAAGCTTTTTATTAAAAAAAATAATAGCCTGACTGAATATATAAAATGATAAGCTGAATATATACTTCGGCTCGTACATTTGTACTAAAATGATCAGCAGATCCAATGATCAAGAGGCTAATCATATAGGCTATATCTAACAATTAATATAAATGATCAACTGACAGAATATATACATTTACTAAAATGATCAATAGATTTAATATATACCTCAAACATTTGCTTAAAATGATCAACAAACTGAATATATACCTCTTTAATTTAATTTTTTAAAAAAGTGGTCAACCAGATTGTTATTGCGAAGTTCCGGTACACAACAGCCCTAGCGACAAAAATGGACTTCTGTCTTGCAGTTTGGCCGAAAAACATATAATTTAATTCATTCAGCATGGTACATCGTCCGTTGTCAGCGAATGTAGTTTCTGGCTTCGCTTATTGTCACAGTGTCACGCACTGCGTGGGATTCTACATATGTAAATATATGGTTGGCTATATATGGCACAGGCTGAACTTGGTTGTTTGCGGAAGCAAAATGATCTGGGAGAGTAATTGTAGACAGTGGCAACACGAGACGGGAAAGGGATCTCTCACACGTCCTTATTGTCAGCAAAACTACAGGTAGATCCACACATGGCTAGAATAATGCCGTTATGTAACGGTGCAGAGGAAGGATATCAGTTACCGTAATTAACTGCATGGTAACCACGCACGCAATATTAATCAGCCAGCGAATCTTCCTTGAGTGACTAGCACAGGCAATGATTGAAAAGTTTCAAAACAGATTATATTACCCACAGGTGTGGTATCATGCTCTTTGTTCTTAGAAATACACTGAAACAGTATCATTGCTGAAAAAACACCGAAATATGTGAATGGTAATAATAGCTACCTATCGTTATTTGTTTCATTGCTTTTTATAATCCGTGTTAATCCACCCTTGCATTAAAAAATTATCAAGAATTTCAATTCCAGCTGTAATTGATGAGCTATCCGTAATATAGAAGAGAAAACAAAGCTGAAAGATGTTAGTGCAGCTTGCAAGGATATACTGCAAATTTCAGGGGAAAGCAGTACCTCTGCTGACTGATCTTTTATTGTGTATCCTTTTTTCCAGCGCATCTGCCTCTTTGCCCGAGGTTTTGTGAGACGACCTTGTCACAAGCTCACCATTGGCACCTCAGCCAATGAGAGTGGCACTGAGAGTATCTGGGAAGGCATTATATCCAGCTCTATTGCGCAAAAACAAAAACAAACAAAACAAAAAAAAACACAAAAAAACAAATAAACAAAAAACACACACACAAACAAACAAAGAAACAAAAAAACCCACCAAAACACCCCCACAAAAAACCCAGAACGCCCCCCCCCCACCAAAATCAATAGGACGTGTCGATACACTCTTTTGCCCCTGCATCCTGTGTCATATGACATTTTGAACTTATCAACGAAGTAGGTTTTCTCTCCCAGGTGTCTCTTCCTGTAACAGGTTGATCCCGGGGAAAGTTAAAATAATATTACGCGGCATGCGCCATTTGTTCCAGATACGTATGGTATCAAACATTGAAAACAACCACAATCAATCACGTTATCATTTTAATAGATCAGTTTCCGCGTGCATTCATTTTCGCTTCATTTCCTTTTTTAAAACAAATATTTACAGAACATAATCGCTCCAAAAGCTATTGGCAAGCAGGATTTACTCTTCAGTTATTTTAATACAGCTAGCCAAGCCTTACATTCTCATTCACCTGATCTGCAAAATTCAGAGTATTTAATGGGGACTTGCAAATGGCTTGAATGAGTGATGGGGGGGGGGGACCTCCGTCCATCAGCACTCTTTTTTCAACCACTGGTGATAAACCGGGATATAATCTTGTGTGGCCCAACTGGGTAGCCCATGCATTAGTAAATAGGAGACATTCATATTTAACTGCGATCCTGTTCACTTCCTGTGTTGCCGGGGCAACAGACTGATGCTTCCACCATGTTCAGGGCAGATTTGTATTATAAACTACATAAACATCCATAAATAACACCTTTTCAACCAAAAGAGAGCCCATTTCTAATCAATTTAGGCATCCTTTATGTTTCAAATATATGTTAATACATTTTCTTAAGATTATTCTGTGTTTGTGTTGTTCATTTTGTTGAGAAAGTACTTTTGACCATGCTAAATACATGGATCTGCCCTGATGCAGGTGGCTCCCTCTTTTGCTTAATAGGTGTTAGAGTGGGACCGCATTTAGATATGAATACATCATATTGTTCCTTCAGAAGATCAGTTGTGCTTGCATTTTGTATATAACCTGACATTTTCTGATGAATGTCGGTTTGATACTTGAACAAACAAACAAACAATATGTAATTTACCCATTCGGGCTCCCCGCATACAAGTTGACCGCGACCAATTTTAGTGACAAGTGCCCTGCGCTGAAGCCACATATTTAACTCTGGAACCTGGATGGGTTGAATGGAAAAATGTCAAACTGCATTGTGATGTGAGTAGGTCTATATGATTTGTGATCGATCAGGGTCCGCAGGTACGTACAGCTCAATCTATAGAGCCAAAGAATCCATGTGGAAGAGGCTTACCGCCCACGAAGCCAGTGTTTCAAAACAACCCTCTTCTGTTTATGTCAATTTTTTTTTCAGAACTAATTACAAAATAAAGACTTTCCTCTTGGTCAATGATCTCTTCGTTCGGTTTTTCTCAGAACTATAAACTGTCAAAACTAAAGAAGTGCAACATTTTTTGTGGATACATTAATACAGACACGCAGATTATGATACAACCATTCCGAGGAATAAACGGTGCTTTCCCTATCGATTTGATTCATAACTTTGTCGGTGAAGACCTGTTTGCGACAAGCGTACAAGGATTTCAAATAGATCAGCAGAGCGATAATGAAATTTTAAATCTAACGATTCTCTGAGATTCTTTTCACCTTGAAATTGGTCGTTTACTAAGATTACTGTGATGACAATCTTTGTTATGAACAGAATCACATTTTTATTATGAGTTTCAGTTTTATTATGGGATGACACTGACTGCAAACACAATAATTGTAAACAGTTTGTTTGCGTATGTGTCACCGACCAGCACGCCGTTTCTTATTAATACTTCACGGTACAAGTGATCACGCGTAGGCCCCTATAGGATTATTCGAAAGCAGATATTCCCATTTAAAACTTAGCCTAGTGACTATTAAACCTACCCACCTCCTTTTTGCGTTGCATTTGTATCCACGATATCGAGTGACAACTCCCAAAACACTCATTCCGAGTTAAACATTTGTTACGTATTGCGACAGTAAACAATAATCCTGTTACCTTGCACGTACAAAGCTGTTGCATGAGGGATGCTGTAAACTTTCTTTTGCTTAAGTGCAACTTGTGTCATTTTTTTTAAATCTTCTCTTTACTTTTCCCAACGACAAGGCATATCTGAGAACCGAGCGAATTCTGTGGAGCTAAGCGAAGCTCCAGAACAAGCCTTTTGGGAAGTTGAATGCGATTTGTTTCACACTCTTGAACAAAAAGTTGACTACCGGTGAAATTTATTTGTAGAAACAAGCCCTGTGGGAAGTTGGCTTCAATTTGTTTCACACTCTTGAACAAAAAATTGACTACCGGTGAATTTTATTTGTAGAAACCGCTAAGCAATTAATTCCATGTAAACATGCTCCTTTTCGTTCATAAGACAAACCCTGACAATAAACTCCTGATTAGAAGACGAAACCGTGCATGGAAAAGGGTACAGAGAATCAGCTCAACCAGATTATGGCAATCCTTCTCTACACACCGAACACCTTTTTCAGCTTTATAAACGCTTTCGGAATATGTCTGTTACAGCAAACAAAAAGCCAATTCGATGTTACTTCTCAAATTTAAAAGTGGAATTAGATAACAAAGAAATTAACGTGAAGAAATGGTGGAGTCACCCTAAATCTATTCTCGGGTGCAAGCTCCATCCGAGCATACCTTAAATCAACTTGTAAGTACTGTACATAAAATATATAATGGTCTTGAACTGCAAAAAGGGACAAAAATGGTCTTCTTAGACATGTCCAAAGCTTTTGACCGAGTATGGCACCAGGACCTACTGTTCAAACTAAGACAATTAGGCATATGCCCTGATGTTCTCAAATGGGTCGAAAGTTACCCGACTAATCGTCAACAGAGAACTGTGATACATGGCTAGTCCTCTTCATGGTTACCCGTTGAGGCTGGGGTCCCACAGGGCTCCATTCTTGGCCCCTTTTGTTCCTGGTATATATTGATGACATTGTTGATGATATCATTTGTGACATAAGACTCTTTGCCGATGACACGAGTTTTCCAGAAATAGTTCATGACCCCGAGGCATCAGGCACTCATATGAATACTAATCTTGGGCACCTTAAAGATTGGGGCAGACTTTGGTGCATCTCCTTTAAGGCTCTTAAATCCCTTTCCCTTCTGTTCGCCTGTAATATATTAAGGTAAATCACCCAATACTATATCTTGGCAACTCTGCAACACTCGAGACTACAAGACATACCCGTCTAGGTATAACACTATCCCACAACTGAACGTGGTACTTTCATGTAAACTGCATCGCTACAAAAGCTAGCAAACGCCTTGCGCCCCTGAGCCGACTTAAATTCAAACTTTCCAGCAAAACACTTGAGAAATTGTATCTTACTATGGTCCACCCTATCATGGAGTATGGGTGTGTTCTTTTTGACAACTGCACCTAAGAACTGTCAGATTTGGTTGAAGGTTTGCAGTGCGAAGCAGCCAGGATTTGTACGACAGCTGCAAAATTGACTTTTCGCGATCGCCTACTCGGAGAAATTGGACAGGAGCCAATATATACCAGGAGAAAATTGTTTAAAGTATTACTACTGTATAAATGCTAAAAACCTTTCTCCTCAGTACCTATACGACTTAATACCAAATTATGCACTTGTATAAACACGTCGACCTTTCAGAAAACCCGCCGAACTGAAACAAAATAAATGTGGTACTGACCAAAAATACATTTGATTTCAATACGAATGTGACTCGCGGCCACAGCATATATAACATCATTATTGAAGTTCTAAAACATTTGCAAAATATTTACTTTTGGTTTCATATATTATACCCCCCACCCTCAAGATCGTCCCAAAATTCATTCACAACCATTGGGTGCGGATTCTACAATTTTCAAAATGGCACCCAAGTCTGTGGGTTATTCCTGATTGGATATTTTTAAGAGGTAGTATCCAAAATATATGAGTGAATAGTGTTAAGGGAAGCTTAATTTGTCAAATGAATGCAATGTACAATATATTGTGGGATTTTTCCAGAGTGAAGAATGCCTGAAAATGTAAATACAACGCTGTACAGTTATCACTTGCAGCCCCTAGAATAGGGACCTTTTATCAGACACTGAAGTCGCCTCCAGGCTAGGAATTAAGTAGCAGCTCAGGGCACACGAGGCAAGACCCCTGCTGAGTTAAAGCTGGAGCGTTGCCCGATAGTGGATACAGGTCCGAAAGTACTGGCGGGTTTTTATATGAGTGGTAACAAAAACTTTGAGGAAAAATGAAGTCCACGATGAAAAAGAACTTTATAAAAATTCCAACCACTTGGGAAAAAAGTTTATAGAAATTGTGAACTTAAGGCTAATAGTACATGTACTTTTCAATATGATTAGGCTACATTACTAATGTTACTGGTATGTACATGTATTGAAGTATGTACATCTATCCTACCTGTAACAGTGCATTTACATGTGCATAATTTGATGACGTAAAACACAAATTTATTGTCCAAAATTAACACACAATATGTGTCTTAGCCCTTATCATCCTGATAAACTTAAGAATGCACTTATTAGTTTGATAAGTTTGAACCAGTTTAAACCAGTTTACTCTACGTAAAGCTGTAGAACGTCTCACCATGGATAAGTTTGAACCAGTTAAACCAGTTTATTCTACGTAAAGCTGTAGAACGTCTCACCATGGAGCCTAAACACAATTTACACCCTTTGCATTAATGCCACAAATTTGACGAAAGTGTTGAGTATTAAAAAATTGTGCTGTTTTTGTATCAAATATCCATGGATTGCAGATTCCAACTCTTGGCTCTCCTATTCAATTACATCCCAAAAAGTTGGGACCCGAAAAAAAATCGGGTAACAGAGGTGTTCGGCTATCGGGGGTGTTCGGCTTGGCGGGTTTTACTGTACATTCGTACTCTCAGCCTGAGTGGATACATCGCTAGTACAACCATAGAGCTACCACAAGACTCTTGTGGTAGCTCTATGGTACAACATATTGAGTACACAAAAGATATAGGAATAATTACAGAGTGAGATAAGCTGGCAGCCCTTTATGATGAGATATATATCCGTGGTTCAGGGTGGCTGCACACGTGCAATAAAAATACCCGACTGTAACAGTTCTAATTAACCATACAGTGCTACAAAGAATGGTATACAAAATTAATTCGCTCAGCAACACCACAGAAATGACAAGTAAATGTGCTTATAATAAACAAAAAGAGTATAATCTAGGCGAGTCTATCACACAGTATCCATGAATGCACATCTAGCGGCAAAGCCATCAGGAATACGCGTATAAAAATCGATGAAAGATTATATAACCAACTCGCCCAATACAGCAACAGGTGTTGCAAGAAAATGGATCCGACATTAAGACTTACGTAGATACAGTAAGCAGAGTAGGCGTAAAATACTAGGTGGTATATGATATCCCTAAAATGATGTTCAGCTTGGAAAGCATGAAACGAAATATACCATGAGCATGTGAAATGATAAAGGCTATAGTGTTACTGTGGCCATGGCAAAAAAACGAAAGAAGTGTGTCATTGCCTTGGTTTTAAAATACAATAATAAAAAAACATTTATGACAATATCTTTCTTTAGAAATATTGTAGTTATCGACAAGAAACAGCCGATTGTTATTTTACCAAGATACAATGCAGCTAACTATTCAATACGACAATGAAGCCATGAGGCGCGGAGAAGAACATGCTCGGTAACCAACGATATGTAAAATTTTATGAATGATTTTATAGTCACTGTTCTACAAACGTTCAAGAAACTTACTAGTTCAGCCCCAACATTAAAACAGTAAGAGAACATGAAACAGATAACTTGTAAGAAATTTGACATCAATTGGTGCGATAGTGATACCATAATAAAGGAACATAGGCCTAGTGCGTGCGACAGAACGCTGTTGTTGATGCAAACATACGAGTGATATGATGGAAATAACAACAATCGTTTAAGTGATGCCGTATGTGTACCTGAGTAAATCGCAAATAGTGATAACTACCAGAGTACAGTGGTGCATGTGACTCAAGCAAAATATTCGACACCAAAAATTTGCCACGAAGGTTTACATTTAACCACCTTCATTAATAACATAAGAGTGATAAGTTACAAGAAAGTAAGAGTTGTACATAGCAACCCCCCTGGGGCAATTACATCTTGGCACCCCAGAGCTCAAACCTACTTGTTAACGATGCGAAACCAGAATTTATTGCTTGGACTGACTATCATGAGTAACTATATTCCCCGATAAGAGGAACATGAAATGACGTGACGCATGGACATACATATGAAATATATACATATCCATGCTTCACACAAAGTATACATGTAATTATCAACTCAGCACCCATATTCTGACAGATGAGTGTTGAGCACAACTACCTTTGAGTATTTGATTCGTTACAAATGAGTTAAAGTGAACAAAAAAACAAAAAAACCTCATTTTCAGAAATTAAAAAATACGAGCATTACTTATGTTGGAAGGCGTCGCATGTTAAAAATGAACATGAACCCGTTTCTTCAGTCGTGACAAGCACGCATATCAAACATTCACCCAACATGGGCATAAATAATCCAATATTAATAGCACGAAACTTAGCGTCGGAATAAAAAGTCAATAATAAATGAAAAAAGTCAGTGCTATTCAATGATTTGTGACGTGGGACTGTGCAAGACATCCGCATCAAAAATAGTACGAAGTCTGACATGAAACCATATAAGTCTAGACTAGAGTCATCTGTGCCTCAAGAAACAAGACTTTTTCCCCGACATATATTTGTAACATTTCCCGTTTAGGAAAAAGTGTTGCAGCATGTTGCTGCAGAAGACAGCAAAGCCCTTTTTTCAATGTTGTATGTATGTATGAATTATGCATACATGTATTTTATGAATATATATATATATATATATATATATATATATATGTATGCATGCGTGCATGTGTGAATGTATTTACGTACGCACGTACGTATGTATGTATGTATGTACGTATGTATGTAGATTAATTTTAATTGACGACAAGCAAAATGAGCAGTTCGACCTCTGAATATAACAAGCTTAGCTATAAAATTTGCGAGGAGGCAAAATGCCCAGGTCCGTCTCGTACGACATCAGTTGCCAGTTTGTGGCATTCAAACCTGTAGAATCTAATAAAGGGTAAAGCGACAGCTACTCGTTGTTGGCAATAACAAACTAACGGGATTAGTCTTCAATCTTGAGACGAGTCGAAAGCCGCTGTGACAAATGAGGCATAATTGCAGCATGTATGAACCAGCTAATCTGTTGAAGCTTGCACCTGTGTAGGCCTACATGCGGGGTCAACATGTCTGTAAACAGTTTCGCTTAAAAACTGACCAACAACGAGCGGTAATTTCAATTTCGTCTGTTCATTTAAAAAAAAACTTTCTTAGGTGTCACGCTTTCATCAGAAACTGAAGGGAGGGAATCAGACAACTAGTTTTATAACGACCTCGTGATATTTTGCTAATACATGTAAACACATATCAATATTAGTACACTTGTGCATTATAGCAGGAAAAAACATACAATGTAACAAAGCCACAGGAAAGTACATGAACATTCAGTAGAGTAAATAAGGGAAAAGAATGAATCAATACATATTTCAGATTGTTTCAGATTGATTCTTTTTTCAGTGGTATTTGAAAATCGATGCGTTTACTATTACATTTTATTCTGCATAGTCTAAACTCATTTTTCAAAATCGTAAAAGTTGTTAAATGTCAGCAAAGCCCGCCACGTTACTATTAACATAGTTAAGAGCTTTAACTGATTGGTTGAAGTTCTTAATAGAACTGTTGGCTCATTTTAAATACTAGTTTTACCGGATAAGCGTATCACTTCTTTTCAATGATATAGGCCTACTTCCCTCGGAGCGCTTTGGGTGCAAAGTGCGCCAAGGAGACCGGCTGACGTGGCCGTTCGTTTTTCTTAGTTGGAAATAGAGGCGCGCGAGTAGGCCTACTTAAATGAAAGAAGTCCTTTTGCTTGAATAAAATCTGAAATTGATGTAAAAAAAAATCTGGTAAACGCAACCCTTTTTGTGATTAGCACTGGAAGTGTTACAGGCGTGCGTGATAAAATCCTGCCTGTCATGGTGGGGAAATGGTCCCGCAAAGCCTCGCGGCAGGTGTTTCAGAATGGGTTATGTTTTCATTGTTCCACTTGTCTTCCAGAGTGCCTGAAATCTAGTCTGAAGTCTGCAGCTCAATCACATACCGGATTAAGGGACGCAGAAAATGAAAGGAATCGATGTATCTTAGCCATCTCAGACAATGGGAATGCTGGAAGCAGCCGAAAAGCAACTTTGACCCGTAAACAGTGAATTCCCACGGGCTTTCGCTGCGGTTCACAAATTAGATCGGGGGTGGGGGGATGGGAGTGAAGGGTCGAGCCAAAAATGGTCTTCAAAATATGCGCATATTTCCATCTGTAGTAAGTGCCATGGATTGTCGCAAGATTTTCATTTATTTCGTGTTGTCACACAAAACATTCCGTCACATTGTCTATCGCCATCATTTTGTGTCAAAAATCAATGAAGAGCCCAACTTTAGTCTTTGAGTAAAATTGGTCCAAGGAGACGGGGTAATCTGGGCACAATACTCAATTGGCTTTTTTTCTTGTAGTTGTGGGATTCAACCAGTCTGTCAGAATATAAAAGTGGGATGCACATCAACTAGCCCTTGTAACGTGCTCATTTACAGAACGGAAATAGACAACTTGGGATGCTTTGATCTGAACGCTCCCTACCAATCAAGAAAAGATGCTTTAAATTTAAAATATATGCATCTTTGGATGTGATGTATTATCTGATGATTGGTACCTATCATATTTGCGATCGAAGAGGCTTTTGTTGAATTTGTTTCTTCTTCTGGGCACGAGCTGCCAAAAATGAGGAATAAAAACGGTCTGTTGTAACATGGACACTCTATCCGAGGGTCCATGGTTTTACAGATCGTTGTCTTTTGCAAATGTCTATGCACCTGCACCGTAATGCCGGGATCTTCAAGTGCACAAATCAATACAGACTCAACCGCCTCTATTTGTTCAAATAGAAGTGATAGTGGTATAGTGGTGGTGGTAGTAGCAGTAGTAGTAGTTACAATAATAGTAATGATGATAATAATAGTGATGATGATAAAATTGATAATGATAACAACAACAACAACAACAACAATAATAATAATAATAATAATAATAATAATAATAATAATAATAATAATAACAATAACAAAGGTAATAAATGTCATTATTTTGCAAGACCCAGATGTTGTTTACCAATTTCGCAAAACGGTTGTTGTCATTGATTTCGACAGCCTACATACAATTATTATATCTCTTTCGTGGACATCTGTCATAAAAGAATTACCTTTATATGAATGGAAAATTACATACGCAACAGTTTGGATTTGTGTTAAAATGTACCGACCAAGTATGTATGCTATAATTCTCGTGAAGTGTATCTCTCCTTTGGGATTTTCATCGTGGACTATAGACGACTCAAATCTAGAATCTCTGGGATCGCCACATAGAAACTACGACAAATCTGGGTTTTCCAATTGTTAACCAACAAGAATATGCACGTTATTCGGGATTCCATAGTAGCATAGGCCTTTATTTCATATCGGGACTGCGACATCCTGTTATAAACATTAAAATGATTTTTGTATCAAGGAAGTTGGTCCGTATGTTGCAATATTTTCGGTGTGAACTGAACCGGAATGATTTGTGTTTCGCTTGTGTCACTATGTTTGAAATAACCATACACAACAGAGATGCCAACCGTCCCTCATCATGAGGGACAGTCCCTGAAATTAGCTGAAATTTTGACCAATTGGTGTTTGTCCCGCATTGAAACTGAGCATTTTCTTATATATTCTTTGTTAAATACAATTTGTCCCTGATGTTCTCACTTTAATGCCCCTGAAATGGCATTTTGAATGCTGGCATCTCTGACATAGTTTGGGATGGACGCGAACAATCGGAGAAAAAAAATCTTCGAAGTGTTCGACTGGATGCAGCTGCAGCCCAGACAGGAACAGGTGCACGGAGTCATATCAATCTTAGCGAAATGCACAACTGTTATTGGCATTCATTTCTAGTGTTCACTGTTTACAAATGTGACTGATAAAAGGAATCGTCGACAGAAATGTCCAGGTAGACTCGTGTCACGAAACCAGCATCCCCCAGAAATTCTAGCAGCTTGGGCAGAAAAAAAGATAATAAAACCTGAAATATATACGTTCCCTCTCTTTTAATCATATTTAATGGGACAATATGAAAAGTACATGAAGGGAAACCTTTTCAGAATGACACCATCCTTTCCCTCTGCGATTGATCGTATATCTGAATGTGTAAGAAGAATGAGTCAAATAACTCAGGAATTATATTTTAAATTCCCCAAAACTTGTGTCATAAAGTGGATATTTTGGATACTGTTGGATATCGAAGTGTCGTTATACTGAGCTATTATTGTATCTTTTATGGACATCCTATGGTTGATTTAATTTGATCCAATTTGTCAGGCTATGTACATAATGAAACAGATATGAGATACATGACGGAAAAACCATAATTGTATTGATGAAGAGCAAAATATCACAATGGCAGTAACGGAGAATCATTAAAAGGTATGCAGGAATAAGTCAAAGATTTAAACCTGTGCCATTTCTTTATTGGATCATACATTCAGGCGATGATTAGAAAAAAAAACCTTACAGTGTTGTCGTCATTAGCCACAGCTGCTGTGGAAATCTCAAAGGACACACTCCTCATTATATGATTGAATTAAAGCTTATAAGCAATGGACCTATATTGAATTTAATATGACTCGAACTAAACTCTGTAAAATTTCAATAAATCACACCAAATCTTGTGCTTACCATACTTTTGAATAGACCTACTCACATTTGCAACGATCAGTTGCAAGGCAACCTGAAAAATTAAACGATGATAAATCATTGTGTGATTACGTTTATTGGACTTCCAGTCAGTTTTGGTCGTGATTGAGTTCTTTTCAAGCGGCAAGGCATGCCTAGATTGCGTCCCAAGAATCAATAAACTTTTAACTGATGTTAACAATTCAGTACAGGCGAGAACGGTAGTTATTACGAAATAATGAAATAATATTATTTGAATATGACTCTATATTTATCATTTCAACAAATACCATCCGGCACACCGGGAGTTTATAAATGGGTGGTGACAAAGCGGATACCTCTCCAATGTCATGGAGCACAAAATACAGAAAGAGAACATATGTATACCATTATGAATTGTATTCATCGGGCGTGCTTAGCACAGATAAAAGGAATCACAATTTCAGGGATTCTAGATTTCAGAAGATTGTGGGCTATATGCATACATGTTGAGTTGAATGGCGTCGCAGAGGGTCCACGGGTCATCGACCTAAACTTTCTGAGTTTGAATTCAGGAGATTAACGGTGGTCCCTGATATTTTTGTATGAGCTTAAAGAGTGGAAAGAAAATGAAATGCATGGGAGAATGTGTAAATAGTGTGTGTGTGTGTGTGTGTGTGTGTGTGTGTGTGTGTGTGAGAGAGAGAGAGAGAGAGAGAGAGAGAGAGAGAGAGAGAGAGAAGAAAAACGACAAAACAATTTGGTCTCTTCTGTCGAGAGGAACTGATTGTCAAGTCATTCTAGCTGTGCTCCATAGGTCTGCACTAATTTGCTGCAATTTTGTCCCAACGCGTTTACAGGCTGGATGTTGCCAATGCTAAAGTGGACACGCACTTTAGCATAATGATGATCTATAACGCATTTATCAATATTACACCATGGGGCTTTCACTTCATTTTTAAGACTGTGAGCGGAGCTATATCCAAACCTTGAAAGCAGGCGTCAAGCCGCGTAATATTTGAATATTTTTGGAGAAAATTGGGATAGCGAGAATCGTTTTTGAGGTCAGCTATTGACAAGTAGATTTACAAAGGTGTACTTTACGCCTCTCGTGGTTAAAATTAAACTGAGTCAACACATTTTCTTCTCGCGGTTTGGGTGTGTTATGTCAAACCCGCGTCCATAAAAGCTGTTGACCTGGGGCATGTTATCATGATAGGTCATCCCTACACTTCATATTCAAAATACATTTTGCTAACAAGAACACTGAGTAAGAATATTAAGACGAACGACAGTTCATATCCTGGCGATTTGAGCTGGGGCAAGTGTTAATGCGTACATTTCATATGCGTCGTGAGGTTATCGTAGCTTGTGTCATCTTGTACTCAGCGTTTAACCATGGGAATAAAATTCACAGGTACCGACTAATTAAAGTCAGAAAAGGAGCACTTCCATCCATGGACGATATCTGATGCTCGTCCCAAAAGGACCTCAGAATCTGGGGCTCAGATGTTTGCTGTAAGGAATTGTAAATGACAAGCAGCACTCTTTTATTTTACCACAAATGGATCTACAGCGTGCCGTTTTGGCAGACCAGCAGGGGGAAATATAATATTATGCTCTTGCTCCTACCAATGCGTTGATATAGCAAGAAAATTAAGGGTCTGGTTGATTCCAAAATGAATGAGACAGACATCAGTCTTTTCCTGGTCTTTCTGTGACTACCTACTGCCATAACGCGTTGTTGTGCATGTCCACACCATATAACCCGTACATTTTTTTTTTTTTTCAAAGAAAAAAGAAAGGTCAGTCCAATCTCACACAATATCTTTGAAAGTGAATATTACAGGTAGGCCTTCCACGGATGTGTATATACCGGACTCGAAAATATTATGTGCGTGTGTTTGTGTTTGTGTGTGTGTGTGTGTGTGTGTGTGTGTGTGTGTGTGTTTCAGTTGGGAGGATACATGTGTACGGTGCCCTTAAATGCCTCATGTGGATATGGCGCCTTATAAATTGTTATTGTCTTGGATACGTTTGTCTACGTTTACCTTGTAGCATTCACATTATATAAAATGGTCATCCCGCTGACGGCATGTGCCTGTCCCACTGATACATACTGGACTGACCCACTGTTTGCCCATTTGCCTGCTTGGGTAAGGCAGTGCAAGGGCTGAGAAGGGAATTCATTGACCATGTTGTCATCCTAGTATTGACCTTAAATCTTTCAAAGCTCAAAAAATGGGACCGAGAAAAAGGTGGTCAACAAACGTACCCAACCAGACCACCCTCCCACCTACCCATCCATCCATCCATCCATCCACCCTTCCATCCATCCATCCAGCTACCTACCTTTCCGTCCATCTACTTTTTGTATCAGTACGACACAGGATGACCCAGTAAAACCGACATATCTTGGTGTCAGGCTTTCGTAATGTTTCGATCTTGAAAATATGTTGACATTTAATGTCTTTTAACACAATTTTCATCCATATTTCTTTAAATAGACTACGAAATCTTATCAGCATTAATTAACTTCTAATATAATGAAATCAGAGGAAAATACCACGGATTACAAATAACCCAAATACCGCGCAACGCCATGCCCCTGCTTGTGCTGTACATGATCGAGTGGGAAAACAATCTGTCAACAATCCCAAATTATTTGCCCAATGAAGCACTTGGTTTCATCACGGAAAATCAATATTCCGTACAGCACAAGGTCTCATTTATAGAAAATATCCGATTAATGTTGTTGTGGTGTTGGTATCTCTCGGAGAAAGAGGATCTGTGCCGAATTAACCCACATGAATACCCTCCTGAAATGCTCTTAACTCTTTTCAGTCTCAAGTTTTGACTGAGGAAAGGTGTTGACCTTGATCACTCTTGGCCCCTGTCCTGTCGTGGTGACTGTATGCTTGCTGGTGCTTGAATGAAAAGTTAGTTTACGAAAAATATGAAGCAAGTATTGTTATATCGAGATTGGCAAAAAAGAGTTAATATATCCAAGGACTTTGCTAGACAGCTTACACATGAAGAGCGATTTCCATTAAGGACAAGCCTCATTGTGGATATATATATATATGTATATATATATATATATATATATATATATATATATATATATATATATATATATATATATATATATATATCCTGCGAGATGTATTAGAGTTCCTGCAGAGATGACCTTTGCAGGTCATCTCAATATGGATGCATGTTGGTCCTATTATATTGGAGTGTTGAACTGCTATGACCGAGTGATCAAGGAAGAGGACAAATTACAGGAAAATGGCGGTCTCGCCATTCTGGTACCATTTGATAATTGGTAATCTCGCCATTCTGGCACCGTTGGGATCACAAACAGCCACACCATCCCGCTACCATTATTTTGATAATTGTCTCACTATCCTGGTACCATTTAATGATTAGTAATCTCACCATCCTAGAAACGTGTAATTATTAATAGTCTCACCATCCTAGCACCAGTTGATGATCGAATGTCTCCCCATGTAAATTGTGCTGACAAAGTTTGATCAATATATGATGAAGGAAGTATTACTAAGTCTATTCAGAAACAGTAACAGCATTCCAATAAATCGTGATATCATGCGACATGCGTCTTTACTTGTGTGTACAAAAATACTTTTAATTATATGAAATATGTACATATATTTTCAAACAAATCATGTACGTGTATTTAGCAATTCAGTTATTAAAATAATAACATAACACATTCATAAACTTAAAATAGGTACTCACAAAATAAAACAATTAATTGTTACAGATTTACAGAAAATTACAGTTGATGTTTATGTATATATACATACACATAAATATGTACATATACATATATATATATATTATATATATAAAGAGAGAGAGAGAGAGAGAGAGAGAGAGAAGAGAGAGAAAGAGAGAGAGAGAGAGAGAGCGAGACAGAGAGAGGGGAATACAGATTATTGGTATTCAGTCATAAAGTTTATTGTTAACTTTTTCCAACTAAAGCAATCAAACATTCAATTGAAAAATGCCTCATACACTCAAGTAATTATCAATATATTGACCATCTTAATATACTGTGTGTCCACTTTAAGTTTCTGACATATTGTAAGCCTTATCTGTACCTGTAAAGAAACGAACTTTTCTCCGACGTACACAGCTCTGTGCAATGCAACTTTACCCTTAATGCGTATTGATCTTGTATGATTACCGGTATAGCTTACGCGGAGCAGTATTCTACACCATTAGTTAAATTCTATTTGTTACTCAACATTCTGACGAAATATAAGTGGTAAAGTAGCTTACGTAATGAGGTCGATTTAACATGGCAACAATCATGGTTCCTGTTGCTGAATATTGAGCTAATCTCTCGAAAGCTGTGAACACAGGAAACATTTACAGCTTGATATAATTCTGGAAAGGCCCGGTAAAAATGTAGACAGCGTTACGTTGAAGGGCCGAACCTCGATGTATCGGCACGCAACTTTTCCCCATCCCAAACTACCAGAAATGGTGCGCTGTTGTAAATGTCGTTTGTTTCTTTTTCATCAAAGACTAAGCAGGCGATTAGTTCTACTTAATTTCCTTAGCACACTCTTGTCGTATTACTATCAGAGTGCGCCAGGTACAGCTGCTGACTTAGTCCATACAGTGTCAAAATGCAGAAAAGCTGAAACTTCCTTAATATAATTTTTTGAATAAAAAAGAAATAAATACAGTACAAACTTGAATATGGATGGGGGTGTATTATAATTGAGTGCAGGTAGTAATTGCACGCTGTATCACTTTCAGTGCATAAGGTAGGAGCTTTGAACTTCTTTTCCAATACAAGTAAGATTCTCTTGCACGTAATGAAGCCTGCATTACCATGTCGTCCATCTTTTTATGAATGTCACGGTAACTTTGTATGCTATACTGACTTGTACTTAAATCCATCATTATCTTTTTGTTCTTACAGGTAGGTGACAAAGTGATAGCTCTGAGCAACTACAATGCATGGGCCGAACTGCTGGCCATTCCTGCCCAATTCGTCTTTAAAATGCCATCTGGCATGAGCTTCCAAGATGGGGCGGCTCTCTGTATGAATTACGTCACTGCTTACGTCATGCTGTACGATATAGGGAACTTAAGGAAAGGACAGTCAGTGCTGGTTCACTCTGCTGGAGGAGGCGTGGTATGTCATTCAAATCTTTACGTCATTAGTTGAAATAACCGATAGTCATTTTCGTTATATTAGCGACAGTACTTGGATCCGCTCACGTACAGAAGAAAACCTATTTTGGCACTGAAAATATAGAATTCCAAAATTAATATTGCGTAAAAGGGACAATCACTTTATTAAATTCCAGATTGTACATTTTAACAAAAAATATCCTGTTTTACTGTTTTCATAATAATGATAATCATCATCATCATCATCATCATCATCATCATCATCATCATCATCATCATCATCATCATCATCATCATCATCATCATCATCATCATCATCATCATCATCATCATCATCATTATTATTACCAATATCGTATGTTCTTTTGTGGCCTTGGTATGTATGTATTATGACAAAAAGAGCAAAGCAAACGTAAATGTCTTTCTTTTCGCAGTTACTTTTACTCTTGCGAAAGCTTCCAGCCAACTATGTGTCAGAAGTACATTAATCAATCGAAAATGTTCTCAGCTTTTTTAATCAACACTGACCTAAATATTAGGTCTTAAGACAAGTTAAAATGACAAAGAAGGAAGAGAAAGAATAGAATGTTCATATATCCCTCCGGTACAGGGCACTTCAGTCAGGAGGGTCAGAGGTGTTTTTTTCCCATTACTTTCCATTGCAATTTGCAACTTAATAACTTTGAAAACCAGTGCATGCAGAAGCGTAAAATTTTCATAGGAAATCTATGTCCATAACCTAAACGATCATGCCAATTTTATCTCCTTAGCCTCAAGAGGAAGTACTTGATTTAGTGTTACTTTACGTAAAATACAATATGGGAACACACAACTCCAGCCTGCAAACATTTTGTGTTTTGGGTTGTGCATGCAGGTATTTGACTCCACATAAAGTTGCTAAATGTGACCTCTGCAGTCAGTCACATGTGATAACTCAACACCTACACGCAGCAGGCAGGACATATCAAAGGGTTTCTACCGTGGGCTTGCCTTGTTGAAAACCCCTGGTGAAGAGCCACTGCTGTTGCCAAGTGACTGAAGCCATCAGACTCATTGACATTGTGACATCCAATGAATCTTTCAAGACTTTCTCCCTCACTACCAAGTCACCATTAAAGCACTGTAAAATGAATTTCCTATTTCTCGTCACTTTTTTACAGAATTACCGAGCGGACGGGAGGATTTAACATATTTTTTTTTATCCCCTACAGCATAAAAAGGGGGTTAGTTTTAACAAATTATTAAGCGGATGAAACATTCAGTTTTGATTGGCTGAATAAATTTGAAACTGAGGGTCAAAAATGTTGGGGCGGGCGGTGATGAGAAGCAATAAATTTAATTTTATGTGGCCGAATCTGACATACAATTTCTAAACAAATTATTATGGCAATCATAGCAGCTACTCCTATCAGCTTGTGTTTATTCACTTTCTCAAACTTTTTATCTTTAAATTTGCTATGAATTTTAGCGTACAGTAAGAAGCATTGAAACAACGGAAGTGGAATAATAATTTTAAAATATGTAATGACATATGCCCATTTTTATGCTCTGTAATGAAGGCGTTCTCTCCTGTGTTCTTGACCTTCTTTCACATTAATTTCCGGGTTGATTATTTGGCCTTCTGCAAACTAACAGGTACATGGTTGAGATCTACACGACAATGGTTCCTGTATGTTATTGGCCTGTTGTCTGCGCTTGATCGTGCAGGTGCACTAGATGACCCCGTGATTAACTATATTAGTCTTGCTTCGTTACGTATGTATCTTTTTGTACTGACGACATTTTTGTGAGATATTCATACGCCAACGTTTCTGACAAAATATTTGTAGTTTTGTTTTTGGCACGAAGGAGCGTGTGAGCTTCTAATTATAGCAGCGTGAAAGTTAATAGGATGTGTTCATATTTAAATGCGGTCCTACTCTAACACCTATTGAGCAAAAGAGGGAGCCACCTGCATCAGGGCAGATCCATGTATTTAGCATGGTTAACAGTACTTTCTTAATAAAATAAACAACACAAACACAGAATAATCTTAAGAAAATGTATAAATATATATTTGAAACATAAAGGGTACATAAATTGATAAGAAATGGGCTCTCTTTTGGTTGAAAAGGTGCTATTTGTGGATGTTTATGTAGTATATGATACAAATCTGCCCTGAACATGGTGGAAGCATCAGTCTGTTGCCCTGGTAACACAGGAAGTGAACAGGATCGCAGTTTAAAATGAATCTGTCCTATTGAACAAGAAGCGCTGAAATCTGTGTTGCGGGGCCAAGTTATGTCTACACAATGGCGTCCAATTCAGGGGGTCAATTTAGCTAGCCCCATGGACAAAAAAATATCAGTTTCTCTCAAAGTTTGAGTTTTTACCTTGTAAATATACAGAAAACCCCCAGAGGCTGACATACCCTCCCAAGCTATTTCTCCATCTGGTTGTAGCTCCGGGACCCACATAGATTTGGTACATTGGATGTGCGTTTTCCGTTTTCTGGCAGGCACACGAAGTTGTCGCCGCAGCTTGCTGGTTTGAGACCCGGCCGTTCCGTGGTCAAAAAGCAACTATATACTTTCGGTGCTCCTTTAATACTGGTGGACTTACCTATCTACAGTCCCCGATCTGGGACAACTCCGAATATAATAGTATACAGCATTCTGGACTTAATAGATAGATACAATGAATTGGGACGTGTTGATTATGGCAACAATAGGTCTCCATTGAACCATTCTTTTTAGGTTTGGGGATTCGGTACAGTGCATGATATGTGCGTTTCCCATTTCCTGGTAGGTGGTTGGTGCCGAAGGTAGCTGGTTTGAGACCAGCCCCGAGGACCCCCGCCCCCCGTTCCGTTGGCTTAGCCTTAGCCAACAGAGGGGGGGGGGTAAGGGGGCAGGTCCCTCGGGGCTAGTTCGAGACGCGGCCGTTCCGTGCTCACAAGACAAATAGACGAACACCACGACTGGGTACTCTTGTCACCCAAATGGGCCAGCCGTGAAGCCGAATGAAATGTTCTTCCTTAGCCTCCGGAGGTACTTTCACATTTAGAAGTGTTACATGTCAAAGCAGTCAGAGTGCAGGTGTAATGATACATTCATCTTTCCACGCAGTTCCACATGGCATGAGACCGTTGCACCCTGCCAGTTCCGATCAAGGAACTCCGAGCAATTTCAATCCGCGCTCACGCACTTTCACTTACTTAAGTGTGTATGTTTTTATGTCTGTGTGCCAACACAAACATATTGTTTTTCTAGGAATTCTTTCTTTCTTTCTTTCTTTCTTTTTTTTCTATCTATCTATCTATCTATCTATCTATCTATCTATCTATCTATCTATCTATCTATCTATCTATCTATCTATCTATCTATCTATCTATCTATTTATCTATCTATCTATCTATCTATCTATCTATCTATCTATCTATCTTTCTTTCTTTACAGGCAAATTTGTCCGACATTTCATTTGAAAAGTATTACACGTAGAAACTCCAAACTTGGCACAATTATACTTTTATAGATGAAGTCTGGCCTTTTTATAATGAGAGGTCATGCTCATTAAAATTTTGCAAATGAGGGCTAATTAAAGTTTTAAATCTTCAATTTCTTATATACTATAGTAGATGTCATGTGTGTGGTTCCGAGTGCATAGTGGTTCGATCATAGCAAGGCAAAGGTCATTTCAAATGTCAAGGTCCTGTCAAAGTCAAAGGTCATGTCAAGGTCAGAGGTCATGTCAAGGTCAAAGGTCATATCAAGGTCAATGGTCAATTTTAGGCCAAAATGTCATTTTTAGGTCAAGGTTCACTTCAGGTAGAGGTCATATCAAGGTCAAAGGCCAATTTTGATGATGGCTTTTTTCTAGACTTGGTCAAAACTTGGTCAATTATTATCCAATTTTGATCATGTTGGGCTCACATTGTAGTAATGTTAACACTGCACATTTTTGAAACTTACATGTGGCCTCTAAAGGTCAAAGGTCAAGGTCATTTGGAACTTTGAAAGTTTCATCCAGTCATAACTTGGCAAATTTCCATCCAATTCTAATCATGTTGAACTCAAATTGTAAGTATTAGAACACTGCACATTTTCATAAGAACATGTAACCTCAAAAGAGCAAACGGCAATGTCATTTGGCCCTTCGAATCATTCATCTTGGCATAACTTGATCAATTTTTATCCGATTTGGTTCATGCTGGGCTTAAATTGTGGGTATTGTAACACTCTGCAATTTATATGTGACCTGTAAAGGTCAAAGGTCAAGGTCGTTTGGACTTTGAAATTTGTATCCTGCCATAAGCTTAATGTAATGTGAAATACCAAAAGATAAAGGTTGTAGCAGTTAATATTTACAACTTTTGAAGGCACACAGACAGATTTGCTTTGAAGCAAGTCTTCTTTTCTAGTTTCTTTCTTTTCTTTCTTTCTTTCTTTCTTTCTTTCTTTCTTTCTTTCTTTCTTTCTTTCTTTCTTTGTCCGACCCTTTTCTCTGACACTATTATACATAGAAACTCCAAACTTGGCATGATTGTACCTCCATACAAGGAGTTGAGCCTTTTTATACAGAGGAATAAAGATGTTTAAAATTACGCAAATAAGGGACATTTGGAATCTTAAATCTTGAATATCTGCAAAGGTGTGATAGACAGAGGTGTCATTTCAACTTCTACTGGGGGGGGGGGGGGGTTGTTGACCATTGCGCTTCTAATGAATCTAAAACAAAAGTTGTAGCAATTTAAATTATGCTAATTAGCAGTATCTAAAATTTTAAAACTTGAATATCTTCAAACCTATTATAGACAGAGATGTCATTTCAACTTCTACTAGGGGGTTATTGACCATTGCGCATGTGATGAATCTAAAACAAAAGTTATAGCAATTTAAATTATGCTAATTAGCGGTATTCGAAATTTTCAATCTTGAATATCTTCAAAGCTATAATAGATAGAGATGTCATTCCAACTTCTACTAGATGCTTGTTGACCATTGTGCACCTAATGAATTAAAAACAAAAAGTTGTAGCAATTTAAATTATGCCAAGTAGCATCATTAAAAATTTTAAATCTTGAATAACTTCAAAGCTATAATAGACAGATATGCCATTCCAACTTCTACTCCTGTGTTATGGAATAGTTGTACATTGCCATACCAATATGCTTTGAAGACACACGCACACTGATTTGCTATGCAAATTATATTGTCCAGTTTTCAACTTGTACTCGTTTTTAGATTTTAGAGGGGGTAATGGGTAGCTCCCTGGGGGTACTGGGACCTTCCATCTTCCCACCCCACCCTTACCTCTCATCTGTACATCAAAAGGCTATAAACAGCTTACAGGGCCCTTTCGTTTTCCGTATCAGCGTGCCAGGAGCCATCTTATCTTCTGTACGCTGTACTGGGGCAAAATCATTATCTGTACCAAGATACAGGGACCTTCCATCTTCCCATCCCACCCTTACCTGAGGGTGGGTAAGGGGTTTCCCTTACTGGCGTACTGGGGCTTTTTATTTACCGTACTGGCGTACTGGAAGCCCCTCTTATTTTACGTACTTCGTACAATCCAAAGTTTTGAAAGATTTTTATTTTCCGTACTGCGTACTCTTGAAAAATAATTACCTGTACCAGCGTACTGAAACCCCCCTTACCCCCTTCTTACCTCTCATCTTGACATCAAAAACAACCACCCAGTGGTGCTTACTTATGCAGCATATGAAGACACCCTGATGTAGCTCACATTTAAATCATTGGGAAACACTACGTTGTAGTCACGTTTACAGATTTCCTGTATTGATGCAAAAACTGTGCATATATCTACGATATGTTGTCCATGGCACACGTGAGGCATCCACGTTGGAAGAGCCAATTTTTTTCACCGGTTAATATTATTCCTTTTAAATCACACTAGGATCGAACTAGTCCGAAGAATGTGTTGGCTTTTCTTTCTTTTTCCGTTTTTTTGTCTTTAAATATATTTTTTACCTACTAGTACCTTTCAAACAGTCCATTCTATCGATTTGGATGACGGGAAACTGCATGCACGTGATATGGTGACGGCACTTGCTTTGAGAGTAGCAACAGCATGGAGCAGGGGAAATGGTGTTTAAGTAAGAATTTTAACGCTTTCCCGGTCAAACCATTCCATAGCGACAGGTAATTTCAAATGTCTGGTTTGTCCACTTGATTAAATACTGTCCTTTCTCAAAATATTTTCAATGCGCATTTAAAGGAAGGCTCACCAGCTTCCTCGGCCCACCTGGACGGTTCCGGAAAGCTGTTGACTTGATTCAATGACATAGCAAGAAACGTTGCTACCATGGTGACTCAGGAAGTCGATTAAGTGTTGCGGTGTGTTTTCTTTAAAGAGAGGCTCCATCAGCACTAAAGAGGATTTTGGATGTGTTCAGTATGTAATATTAATCCACTTGCTCAAAATAGCAAAGCAGCTGACATGGTGCCTTGGAATAATAATATGATCCTAAGACGCGATGTCAGTGATGCATATATGTGCTTTTGCTTTTGTAGGAGAGCGCAGTGGGAGCACAGAATCGATGAATGTTGGTGTCTCGTCAATGTTTTGTCACATGCAATAGATAAAAGGCAGGATTTCAATGCAGACACAGTATTGTAAAATCGCCTACTTACTCATACCCGTGTTTGCAGTCTCATTGCGTTGTTTCATGGTTGTCCCCCGAAAAAAGAAACCATTAAAGAAACACGTGTTACTTGGCATTTAAAATTTTGTTGTTACACTGACAAGGAGACAGATCGATAGATGAGTACATGCCTTACTTAGTATACCATTATATCGCTCAGAGTGTAAGAGAGCAAAAAAAAAAAAATTATGCACAACCAATCGATACCATATGCACACTTTAGCTTTGTCAACTTTGGGAGGAGGAGGAGGACGAGGAGGAGGAGCAGCAGCAGCAGCAGCAGCAGCAGGAGGAGGACGAGGACGCATTTATAGTCCCGGATAACAAATCAGAGTACACTTCCGCTCGTAAACAACATCACCACCTGAAGTTAAAATGTTGCCTGACAACATACAAAATACATTAACTATATACGGCTATTTCCCAGCAAATATTGAAAAATGAAAATAAACAACAACAACAAACAGATACCATATAATATCTTATCGTATTGTATCATAAGACTGGTCTTACTAAAAATACTTATGAATTTACTTTATTTTTATCATGCAGGGGTGTCATAATGGCAGGGGTGAATAGATTACGGGTACTTGGGGTTATTAGCGTTGATCATAAATATGATCCTTTTCTAAAAGAGATCATCTAGCGATCATTCATGTTTTCTTTCAGTCCTTCCGTTTATAAATCTAAACAAGGTATCGGCCAATCGGCGAAAATGCGTGTCTCAAGCAAATATATTAAAAATACTGATTAAGGTAAAGTGTTTCGAGCCATCATGATTGATCTTCGCCCGGCTTTTGATCTCGTGGATTACAGTCTGCTTCAAAAAACTTGATCTCTATGGCGTATATGGAGATACGTTGGATTGATGTCAATCATTTAGTACCAAACCGAGGTCAGGGAGTCAGTTGATATTTTTCAAGGTCATGGTGTTACAGTTGGTATGCCCCAGGTGTCTATTTTGGGGCCATTTTATTGTGCATATGAACAACCTGGCTCTGGAACTCCTATGAGCAATGTGGAATATATACTGACAACTCTACTCACGAAGTTCTGTGACGACGTCAATTACGTCTGAGCACAGAGTCCGGGCCATTAATCCGTTGGGTTAAGGTAATGCACAAGGTCTTAGGTGTTGAGTAGACTGTATCAATATTGTTTTGCTCCAGACAGAAAGTAATGCAGCTAAAAGCGTCACCCGATGAGACTTTCAGACAGTACCTGACCTCCCACCTGAGGTAATACAAAGCTCCAGGCTCCTATGGTTACACATTGACTCGCTTTTATCTTGGGAAACACATATTGACCATATTTGCAAAATGTGGGATTGTTCACTGGTTTAGTTTTTTTTCCCAAAAAATCAAGTTTCCCTTATTAATTTACAACAGGCTGTCATTTTATCATAGATCAGTTCAGCTCATCATTGGGTATGTAGAGCTTGGGGAATTTTTCCAATCACAATTTTCAACGAATTCATAGAATCATGAAAATGTCAGACGGATCAATACCTGGAAGTAAGAAATGTCGAGAAATATCGAACGTGGAGTTTTTTTGAAAGCCAGCTTGGCTGCTTATCTTTTGATGGACAGATCAAAAATATTAAATGCCTGTTTGTGTACAAATGCATGAATAATTAGGCGAATGAATACCTAAGTAGTTATGTTACATTATCTGGGACAATACATAATATATTTAGTAAAATATGCACCATAGTAATTTTCAACGCCTGCATTGCCCAATATTGTTAAACCAATCAAGGAGCTAAGACTGCAAGCACACAAAGAAAGTGTTCTTCGAAGTGCCCCAGACACAAATACATGTATATGGAAGTTGTGTTATCAAATAATTCACAAAGTGCAGAGTTTCATGCACAAAATCCTGGTTTCATAATACACAATCCAATGTTTCGGTTTAAACGTATTTTATTCAAAAAATAATTGGCCGACCAGCTCACCAGCCTATATTAGGGCCCATTGTACAGTGTTTTGTTATGAAACCAATGTTTTGTTATGAAACTCTGAGTTTTGTACATGAAACCCCGGGTTTTATACAAAAGCCTAGGTTTCAGTTGTGCACAAAACCCTTGGTTTTATAACCAATTATAAAAAAAACCTACTGGTACTTTTGGACCTGTTTCCTCTATCGGGGCAACCTTCTCTATGAAGCTCTATCTTTGACTCAGCGGGGCTATTGGCTGCTGTGTCCAGTGTTGCTACTTAATTCATAGCCTGGGGGCGTCTTCAGTGTCTGATACAATATCCCTATTCTGGGGCACACTGTCGCCAACAAGTGGTTAAAATCAAGACGTTGTATTTACATTTTTAGGTAGTGCTCAGACTGGAAAAGTCCCATTATATATTGTACATTACATTCATTCGACAAATTAACCTTCCGTTAACGCTGATAGCACATATATTTTGGATACTACCTCTCAAATGTCCAATCGGGACTAACCCAAGGACTTGGCTGCCATTTAGAAAATTGTGGATTCTGCATCTAATAGTTTGCAAATGAGGATAATAATAAGACGATCCTGGTGGGGTTTATAATACATGAAATCAAAAGTATATATTTTGCCAATACATGCATTTCAGAGCATCAATAATGATATGATATGTGCTGTGGCTGCGATTCACTTTGACATTCAAATCAAATATATTTTTGTTCGACTGTCCTGCCATGCATTGCACCATGTGCAAAATGGTGCTCACCACAAATGGTAACAACGTGCATGATTTTTATTGCCAGGCTATCCTGTCGCATTAATATTTTGATTTGTAACTAGCGATGATAACTGCTTCAGACACAACCGAGGGGGTACACTATTGTTAAGATAGAAAGTCATGTTATAAAAGTACTTTAACGACCGTTTGTCCTGGTAACTCGGAGAACGGACACCTGGAACCTAGCAAAATATTACAATAACGATCACCAAACAACCAAGGCTATGTTGTTTCACCGAGCGACACGACTTCCGTTAACACTAATCGCACATATATGTTGGATACTACCTCTTCAAAATATCCAATTGGGACTAACCCACAGACTTGGCTGACATTTTGAAAATTGTGGATTCAGCACCTAACGGTTTGTAAATGAGGATAGTAATGAGACGATGGGGGGGGGGGGATATATGAAACGAAAAGTATCTATTTTGCAAATATTTTGGAGAATCAAAAATGATATATATGCTATGGCCGCGAAAGTGATGATAGTAAGTCATGTTTTTCAAGTACTTTAACGACCGATTGCCCTGGTAGCTCGGAGAACGGACAACTGGAACCTATCGAAATATTACGATTACGATCACCGAAGAACCAGGGCTATGCTGTTTCCCCGGCCCAAGTTAACTATCCAGATAATTTGTTAATAAGATGCTGTGTTTGAGTTGACTTCGCCGCAAAAGAACAACACACGACGGCCACTTTCTTGACAAAACTTTCAGCCAGGGTCCTTCAACTTTTGTTAGGGAAGGGCCTTTTTTTTTTTTTTTTTTTTTTTTTGATGTTTCATAGACTTTATTTAGGCTCAACCCTTTTTTGTAGGGTCTGTCAGGTTACTGGAACCACACATATATTTCTGTTAGGCCTTAGGAAGCTTGGGCATTTGTTCAAACATGTTTAAAAGGGACGTTCTTTCCCCTTTTGCCCATTACGTCCTTTGACGTCAGTTTAATTCGTTACCTGGGCACAGCCTGATGCACTTGTGCCGAATGTAAATAACTGGGCAAATCACACACATCTGCATGCTTGTTCCAAAACTCTGGATTTTGTGAATCAAAGTCATTACCTCCATAAACCCTGGATAAATCTCATGGTTTCAGTCAAAACTCCTAGGTTTTGAAATAACAGAGCAAAACCCAAGGTTTTGAAGTCATACAAGACCATGGTTATCTGATTATGACGTCACAAAAACTTGGGATTCGTTAGTTGTAATTTGAAGAACTTAACTCATGGTTCTTGTGAAGACCCAATAAGCACATGCGTTCTTCAGACTACCACCCGTGTCACAAAACCCATGGTTTTGTTATAAAGCCTGTGTTACAAAATTTAGGATTTTGTGTTGAATCTCGGGGTTTTGCCTACAAAACCCATGGGTTTTGTCACACCAGACCCAGGGGTTTGTACTTGAAACAACATCAGGTCAGTGGACAGTGTCTGCGCAGGGAGCAAGCTGAAGGCACAGACCTATTTCATAATATTGTATTCGATCAGACAAATAGCAAAAGGGGAAAGCCACGTACATTCCACAGAAGATAGATGAGAAATTTCAAGAGACAGAAAGTGGCTGTGCAACAGCTTGCAAAAATGATAAAGTAAATTATCCATTTCCCTGTGGACCCATCAATCTCTTGGTGAAGATAGGGCTCCGCTGTTACTTGTGGTCGGAAGACATATTACACGGTGTTAACTCTTCAGACGCAAGATTAACACTTTTCTGTCTCAGGTTAAAGTAGTTTTATGACACCTCGATTGTATTGTACCTGATTTCAAAGGCAACTGTGCTCATGCCTCTGCTGTTGTTATCACACCAGGCGTTTGCCACATGATGCTTGAATGGTCAGCGATAAGCCAATCAAATACAGCTGTTTGCACAATACGGCGCATGCATATTAATTTCCCGCCACAAAGCACGGGTTTGACGCCAGGCGATCACGGGGGACATGCGGGTCACGTCACTGTCACAGAAAGGGCCATATGTTCAGTTCTCACAAAATTAGCGGTTTTTTCTTTTTCTTTTTTCTTCCTTTTTTTTTTTCTTTTTGAGAAATTTAGGTTCAAAAATGCCACAGTGGTATTCAGCTAGTACTTCCCGAGCCATACATATGAAAAAATTCCATCTGCCTTTGGTGAGTATTCTTTATTTTTAAAACATTGGTAGTATCCCGCTTGTCCAGATAGGTTCCAATCCGTATCTCACCATATCTCGCCAAGCGAGACTAGGCAATCAGGTATGCATTTGTGGCGGGAAAATAATATGCATATCTCGTATTTACGGCATCCATTGGCTGACTTCATCGACCTTTGACCCGGGCTCAGAGAAATTCGACAGGTAGAAACAATCACACATTCCTGACTATTCCGTATCCAAAATATAAGAAATATTCGTAATCGTCACTTGAACAGTCCTTATCTGACAGGTCAAGGAGCCTGCAACTACTGTTGTAGTCTCCTTGGACAGGTTGAATGTTGGATGCTATCTTAAAAATGGATATACATATTGGGTATCAAACAAGCGGCTCCGCATCGGAAGAACGGGGCACAGGGGCTTCCTCGCATGTCACACAAAATCAATATTTACTCAATCTCATATCACATGAAACGAAAAGGCTAGTCAGAGGTCATACAAATTCCAGTTACACAACCGCACGAAATAGATCAGGCCATTCGCAAATCACAGAAAATTCCACGGCCACGCATCCTTGAAGTGTCCCACGCACTTTAGGATCACATCGGAGGCAAACAGAAGTGAACCGAAAACTGTGCCTTTCGGGTCGTGTTAGCTTCTCAAATAAATTGAAAGAGCTTCCAGAATAAAAGAAACGCGTCTCGGAAAAGTGACCCATTCATCCTCGTGCGACAGAGGAGTGGGTTTATTACGCCTCACGGAGACATGGTCCTTCTTTTGAAGAACTGAATTTGCGAGTTGAATATAACGGAAGTATATCTAGAGATAGAGGTTTGCCAAACTGGCCAAACAGTCATCTCAGCAAAGGCTTATGGTAAAGACGAACCTTGACTTCACTTCTGGGTAAAATATCGCAGAAATATTCATTTCTATGCTTTAAACCTATATACTTGAATACAAGGATTTACGAAATCTGTCTGCACTTAGGATGGGACTCTTAATTCAAAGTTGATGAATAAACACAACCGGTTTAAGTAAAATGTGCTGTTGTGAAATTTTGAATATTTCTTGAAAAATTCAAGATAAAATGCTTAAATTTGTGCGTTTATGATCTTAATACAAGTATTCACAAAAGTTTATCATGGAATTTCATAACTGTATCTTTTTTACATGGGTTTCTTTAGATTGTATTGTACTAGAACTACCAAATTTGGACAACTGATTGACAACACATTTGTCTATCAAAATGTTCCAAAATCTCGAAATGAACAAAATTATTCAAAACTAGTTGGACATTACCTCAAAGAGGTAACTGCACTGCCCAGTATGGCACGTGGCATGATGACCCTGACCCAGTTGCTGGGACAGCTTGGGGTACTGACAAAGGAGGGAGTAAAGTAAGAAACAAACTGAACCACTACAACTGTTCACTCATGTAAAAGGGACTAGATATGCATGGGCCACCTTATGTGTGGGTCATAAGTGAACTTGTCCATTTGTAACATGGGTGGTAGGAACCGACCAATAGGGAGCCGGAAAAAGTGTTGATTATATCACATAATCCACTCTTCATGTAAAAGGTGTGGATTAGGTCTCCTTTCATTATTAAATAAGATGTGAAGTAAACACACAATGAACACTTTTCACACAATAGCATTGCTAATTTCTGTCCATGACAAGCATGAATCCTGGAAAAAAAAGTAAGTGAAAATAATTCCAAAAATTGAACGCTCTTTTTATCTGCAGTGTGTTTCTTGTACCCTCCACTCTCTTCATTGTGACACTCTTTGAGCTGTTGAGTGGGAATACTGAGTAATTTACTTAAATCTGCCGTTGTTGCTTCCACCACCTGGTCTTCGCACTGCTACATTGACAAGTGGAAAATACACGAACAAGCAGTCAAACTTGACTGACTGTGTATGTGACAACTTACATAAGCGGCAAACTACACAAAAGGTTGGGGGAAAATGTCATGCACCAAAGAATATCTTGGTCGGTTCTACCACCCATATAACAAGTCTTCTGTAACATTTCACGATGACCATTGTCATAATAATTATCTCGGCCTTCGACCTCGTTAATTATGTGGCATAATGGTCATGTGACATGTGATAACTATCACATGTACCAATATATTTTCTAAAGTTGGTTATAATGGTTCAGTTTATTTCACACTTCACTCCCTCCTTTGTCAGTGCCCCCAAGCTGTCCCAACAGCTATATGGAATGATCCCTGGTGTCGTGTAGGGCTATTCGGGGTAGCCAACCGGGTCCTAATAGTGAAGTATTGTTGCTTGAGTCTTGGAAAATATACATGCACATGCAATCAATTTACCGTGAACCATGAAAATGAGGAATGGTTTTTCGTTTATTGCAGATAAATCTTCGGTGATATCTGAAAAATAAAGGAATGGCAAAACGTATGATTTTTGAAAGTAGACAGTTTTGTCATCTTAGTCTTTTGTAAGTCTTCAGAAAGAATTGTCTGTTTCATGAGATGCAAGGGGCGATTTTGTAAAAGAATCTATAAAACTGATAGGGAACTAGAGATGTATGCCCAGGGCAATTTCTATTTTAATATGATCAATTATCACCAAGACATAATGCAAACGCTGGTGGGCATTGTACTACGATGACGCCTTGTTAAACGTGACGGATCCATAAAGCTGATTTTCTCGGAATACATAACGCCCTGTATCTTTAGCAAATGCTGCTTTCATCTTAAAGTGACAATGCCTATTTTTGGAAGCCTTGCTCTGTACACTAGTCCTTATCGATTCCCAGCTCATTTTAGATCAAGATGATTGCTGAAGGTTGTTTGGGACTGTAGGGCATCACATATTAATGACCATTAAAACTGTCCTATGAGGCCGATTGGTCGGCAGGGATCGATCAGTTTAAAAGTTGTGTGCTTTACGTTTCTTCTTTATGTGTCTTTTCGTATGCATTTGTCCCAATTTTTTTCAACTGACTCCGCAATTGAGACTGAGCTTTAAACTGAGTCAACAGCTTTGCTCTGCGTAGGCTTGGCGCCAAGCGTCACACTCACGCTCAGGAAAGCTGTTGACCTGGGACATGTATATTTCGTTGGTCTCATCTACAATTTTCAATCGTTTTTTATCACTGTTGAAATTGGTCGACCATCCGGTTTTAGGGGCTAAGACTAAAGTAAACCACACCAGAAAACCAATTATGACACATATTTATGTGGTACTTTCAGCTCACGACAATTTGGGAAGACTACAAGAAAATGGCTAGTAAACTGTAAAGCAACATGAAGTTTAATTAGTTGGTTATGCTTTGAATTCTGTCTGAAGCACGTTGTCTTTTTTGCAGGGCCATGCCGTCTGTCAACTATGTAAAACAGTGGAGGATGTGACAATCTTCGGCACTGCCTCATATGGGAAACATGACAGCATTAAAAATAATCTAACTCATCTATTTGACCACGTCGTAGATTACTGTCAAGAAATCAGAAAGTAAGTGCAACAGATGCTACGCACCTCTTATCGATTCATCGTTTTATTATATAGAGGGTCTTGCACGGAGAAGCCAGTTTAAGCTCCAATTTCCCATGGATACTATATCAAAATGATGACTGTGCAAAGTCATACGTTTACCAAGCACCCTGCATTGAAAAGGACTGGGCTCTTAATTATCATCAGTGCCGCCACACACGAGTAACCCCCTTCATTTCAATGGTGGGTTTCCTGTCAAAACTATAAACAGTATTTGAGAACGTAAACACGGCCGATGCTTTATGCGGAAAGCGAGAGTACTTAAACTTCGTTACTTTCTATTGCATTCTTGTAAAATTTCAAGTTATTTCAGACCTAAACAATTTTTATGTCACCTTATGTCAGCTGTGAAAAAAAATGTCATAAATTGTTTGTCCAAGAATATCGAAGAAATTTCTTTTTTCTTGTTCCGATCACTGCACCACATTAGGGATGTTATAATTGGAAAGACCGGCAAAGAAGCAAAATGACGCACATGATTGTTTTGAGGAGTTGTGATCGGAAAGTGTACTTTTGAAGCATTTTTTAAACTCTAACGTTTCCGTTCTTTGTTAAGAATAGTCCACAAAAAAAAGTCCACAAATGCATGGCGTTCGCACGTGCCCCTCGTGCGGTCCTGTTTACAAACAAGCTGCATATCCAGGCATTGTGAAGGATGATGTTGCCACTCTATTCATGGCTCGTGCTGGATCGCATCAAAAACGGCAACATTCATCACGTGCAGACAACATGGACCGCAGCCAAATCCAGGAGTGCTATTTCCATTTGTTTTGATGCTCCTTTGTTTTACCAAAGAGGCTCACTGAGTAGATTTTGCAATCTGGCATGTCCGATCCTATGTCATATACATTTTAATAGCTAATCCTCCCATGATCGAATGAAAGAAATGAGAGAGAGAGAGAGAGAGAGAGAGAGAGAGAGAGAGAGAGAGAGAGAGAGAGAGAGAGAGAGAGAGAGAGAGAGAGAGAGAGAGAGAGAGAGAGAGAGAGAGAGAGAGAGAGAGAGAGAGAGAGAGAGAGAGAATTTTTTCGGAGGCATGAGATGATATTCTGTGCCTGACAGAGGTCAAGATGGACATTACATCCTTGTATTCGGCAAAATGCTTGAAGCTGGATATGAAGTATCCAGTTTAAATGACGATAAAGTCTTATCGTCAGTGGACCCTTCACACAGTTTTAAATATGCCAATTTGGCCTCCAAACCTATTTGCAATGGTCATAATTGATTTTTGAATGTGTTCTTTGTCCTGATAAATAAATCAGACTTGGCCGCAGGACGCATTTCTCAGCCTTCGAATATTATTAGAAATCTAGAATAATATAATTGACATCTGCCGAAAATCGTGTCTACAGGCACCAGACCAAGAGCTCCTGCATGTATTGCGGGGGGGGGGGGGGGGGGGGAGGAGGGCTATATTGTAATTGTAGCTCAGCTGTCCTATTAGTCAGCTGAGCTTATCTTATGGTCATCCGTCCATCATCCATGCGTCCGTCCATCAAGAGTTTACATTCTCGACTTTTTTCTCCAAAACCACTGGCCGGATCCTCTTCAAACTTGGTATGAATCTATCTTGGGTGGACCCCTTCCAAGGTTTTTTAAATCGCCACGCTTTACTAATTTATATAAAGTATTTTTCTAAATTAAATTTTTGAAAGCTTCAAAAGTCTCATTCTCTGAAACCACTTCGTCCATTGCTTCGACATTTCATATGAACCCATCTAAGGACCTCTGGACCTTTCAATATTTTCTACTTCTCCAAAATTGCCAAATTGTGCTGAAATTTGGTGGACATATACCTTGCAGAAGGGTCAAACAAAGTTGTTGGGAAACTCTCTCCAAACGGAGAGAGATCTCGAAACTTTCTATGATGTATAAGATAGTCCACAGGTTAACCCCTAATTATTTGTATATCGCCTTCCCTAATGTTCCAGCACCCAAGGAAAATTACCGTTATGAAACAAGGAGTCCGTCTGATATCAAAAGACGTTCCGTTGTACCTTTACTTGCCACCAGATTAATGCTGTTTCAAAACTTCGTTTTCCTTTCTACCATCAAATTGTTGAATCTTCTTCTGTTTGAAGTGCGAAATTTACCGACTTTGAGCCAGTAGAAAAAGAATTTCAAATCCATCGAAATGGCCCTTGAAATATCCTAAACGTCTTAACGTAGGTAAGAGATACCTATTTTCGATTCCAGACTACGCATTGGCAGCAGCCAATTGCATGCCCCTTACACTCATTAAATGTCATAGCTTTTTCTTTTCAAATAGATACACCTTCAGCCTATTTTCATCAACTGTGTTCAATCTGTTATCTTTGATAGTTATCAGATTTTCAAACTGTATGTAGTGTATCTCATCAAGGCCCTATGCCTGATATAGTGCCCTTGAGCTCATGTTTATAGTAATGGGAAAAATATCCACCTATCACAGATTCATCCTTGACACATGGTCCATCTTCAGTCCTGATACCAAGACTCAACCTCGGCCGCTTAAGGTCTATTAAATCTACCAAATGGTCGCCTGTTACACACACTTACTTTGCTCTGTTGATAATTTTGACGGTTGTTCAAGATTGTCTGCAGAAACAAGATCGCAAGTCATTTTCTGGAGTCAGTCGACACGTTATTAATTGATTACGATAGCAGTGGCGAAAAAACGACTGGCGTCACAGCAAATTTGTCCCTGTGTGTAACAAAATCTGCACATTTTAATGACACTAATGGATGTGCCTATATGGCACAAACATATTGATTTAAGTTGGAAAGAAACCATTATCTATTCCAGTTTTGCAGATATTCAACATTAAAATCTTTTGTGTCGGCCTTAAACACTGATTTCTTCGCTGTTCACTGGATATACCAACTACATGTACACAAACATGCAAACTGAACCTCAACAAACATACTCATAGCACCAACATTTAGCAAAAGAAAGAAAGAATACTCGAAAAATATAATATGTCTTTGTTCACACAGATTTAATTACTCCGGCCAATGGAGGTGGTGTGCCTTTGGGGGTCAAACGGCTCAGCTAGTTACCAAAGCGCGTTGTCGGAATTATGCAAGCAAACGTAGCATCTTTGCAGGCAAACTAAATGGGAACTGTTTGGAAAAGCTGCAAGATGAAGTACAAGAGACCAATCTAATTCATTTTATTGATTTATTTGTTTATTTATTTGTACTTTTTAAATGTAATTCTAAGAAAGGTATGTATGAGCAGGCCTATGGTCTCATTTTCTTCTGGACATATGCCCCCCCCCAAAAAAAAAAACAAACAAACAAACAAACAAACAAACAAACAAACCCGAAATGTTGCGCCTCTCCGCTGGACCCTGTCGGCATCTGGCGGGTTAACATGGCAGTGTTGATGACATGATCTTTTGAACGATCATGTTGCATGTCTTGTTCAAAGCCCAGCCCGACACAGTCCTGTGTCACCAAGCAACAACTTCCATGGCTCATCTGAACACTTTATCCAAAGAGAAATGAAAACAAAATGTACACATCTATTCTTTTAATTGGAATGGGTTAACTTGTTTCTAATGTGTACTATGTGGGGTTAAAAGAAATGTGGTATACGTTACTATACTTTTAGCTCATTTTTTTTGCTACAGCTACCAGTCTGTCTGTGTATTTGGCTGGAATGGAGGGGTCGAATTCTTTAAATACAGTCTTCATTCAGTAATTCGGACAACACGCCGATCGGTGGTTTTTGCATTGCCTCGCAAAGCCTTGGCTTTGTTGTACCGTTGTTGTCAGACAATGTAAAATCATTGTCCTAGACCTTTAACAAAAATACCCGGAAAGGAGACTTGTTTTAAATGTAAACAAGTATTTTTTTCGGTCACTTTCATTCAGCAGGTTTGGTAAAAGCACAACAAAATTATGAAAAAAAAAATAAAATAAAAATAAAATAATATAAAGGGACTTTAAACTGCTGGTCGCTGTCAACCGGTTTGTTCATCAAAGTGTTTAGTAAAATATATGTAAATATGCATTTTTTTTTAACCAGAATTTCTCCCGAAGGAGTGGACATTGTACTGGACAGCCTGTGTGGTGATGATACCAACAAGGGGATTGGGCTTCTCAAGCCCTTGGGCAGGTATATCCTATACGGTAAGTGCCTCCAACTCAACAAATGATCCCCCAAAATGTACATAATCTATATTTCAATATATTGGGACATATTCACAATTACTGCAACCTCGACCTGAGCTTCCGTGAAGTTTTTGGAAGCCATTTTAAAAGGACGAAGAAAGAAAAAAAACATGGTAAGTTCCTGTGTTGAAAATGTAATCCATCACTGCTTCTTTCACTGGGTGACAAATTTGATGTTCAAGAGACACTCTAATTACGATTTTCCCAAAGGGTAATGTAAGGTTTTGTGATTTTTAACACGTAATTTTGCTGAAACATTTTAAATAAGAACTTACAAGTCTTTAGGTCTGAGCAAAAAGGTATAATGCTTTGTACTTCTCACGGATGACCGCAAGCTGCGTTCGTATGTTTAATGAATTGAATTTGACTGAACAGTCGATCAAACGTCTTAATCCATTTACATGTCTTTTTCCAGTCATTTTTTTTTCTTGCGTCGACACTTGACCTATCTCAGTAGCATGCATCGTAGAGCACAACTGGCCAGTAACCAGTTTTTTCCCTGATCAATGTGCTAGAAATGGGCTTTATCAAGGGTGGAAGCACCTCCTTTACATCATAAGAGAAAATGTTGCGCCCATGAAATAAATCTGGGATATTTTAAGCAATTCTTTCAAAGAAGAATACACCTTCATTTCCATGGCGTGACTTTGCCTGCTGAACGTACCAAGTTCCACGAATAACCGGACGCACTAAAAGTGTAAAAGAAACGCGGAGCTCAGTTCTCTTGGGAAAGCAAGATGGCTCCATGTAACGACTTTGAAAACAGAATTTGCTGCTGCCGTTTCCGCCTTTTGGCAGCATGTCCGACCAAAGCAATCATATCATGTTACGTTTGTCAGTTTATTGGGCAGGTGTGGGCAGGGCTCAAGCATGTAGTACGACTGTTTGATGTGTAATTACCGGGGAAATACAAGTCCACTTGGGGTTTCAACACCCCGCTCAGTGTGCATATGTAATGCCAATGTGTGTGTATGCGCGTGCGTATGTGTATGTGAAAAAGGTCACAATATATGCATGGTTTCTATGCATGCTTATATAATTTGATATTCTGAAAAACATGTTGTAATACCAAATATCTATACTTTTATATTCAATTTGGCAAATATCTATCTACGTGTCTATCTATCTATCTATCTATCTATCTATCTATCTATCTATCTATCTATCTATCTATCTATCTATCTATCTATCTATCTATCTATCTATCTATCTATCTAACTATCTGTCTGTCTGTCTGTCTATATATGTCGCTTACCTTGTACCTTTGTTTGAAAACTCACTACTTAATGTTGTAAAAAAAGGAGATCTGTATTTCCTCTGTGTTCTCAAATTATGTAACGATAACGCTTTTAAGCTAGCGAATTGTCCCACTGGTTCAAGTAATAGCTACATCATTGAATTATCTGTTTTCAGCAAGGAATCAATCTCGAAGGGGAGTGAGTGCGTTGATTCGCTGAGTGCCAAGTTTAGATTAAGTCAAAAACTTTCCATGAAGCATTTTATGTCGCAATGTGCCCTAAGAAAAGCTGTTGATCTGGACCGAGCTGAGACCATATTTTTTTAAATTTTAACATTTGTCATTCCTGGTTGATTTGCTTCTTTTCTCTGGACACATAGGCAAATTGACACTTGAATAAACGGTATTTTCAATGCGGAATTCACATCTGGAATCGTGATGATAAATTAGATGCGCACAACTTCAGTCGTAATCAGCCATGGAAGAGTTATGATACAGCCCGATCGCTGTCTGTCATCTGTTTGCCTATTTGTTTCGGCCGCAGCGTTGACTTCTCTGCACTGCTGAAGCCCTATATTCCTCGGTCCATGTAATCGGGCTACTGATTTAGGAGGGGTTCTCTACTGTGTATAGCATTAATTGTGTACATGTCGTTGTCTGGCTCCTCTGTCGCAGGTTGGCTAATAGCATTACTAGCCGGATATATTTTCACCAATTTATTTCGTGCAGTTTCGTCTCTTGTGTCTCTTGATCAATGATGATCAACGGCGCTACGTGAGCATTGGAAGTGTCGGGTCGTAGACAAAATTATTCTATGTGCGGACACAAGAAAGTGTTTTCCTTTATGAGATTTTAAGGTGTTTATTGGGTGAAGCCTGGCCTAAATTGTCAACATGAACTGAATTTTTATCAGTCTTTTATACATAGTGGGTTTTTTTTAGATGTACGTGTTCTGCTTCAGTTAAAAGTACATGTTTATCTCATACATATGGGTACAGATGAATTGCGCGGCCTTAAACCATCTCTCTTCAGAGATGATTGTCGTATAGCTATAGCTTGGTTATATAATACATAATTAGCTGGAATGAGTAGGAACCTGATGCTTGCAAAGCTTCCCAAAGCGTGCGGATATCAATATCATAATACGGACAATGCTGGCAAGAGTGTCAAGGAACGTTCCACAGAAAACAACTGATAAATTGAAGACGCGAGTGTACTTATAATTTTGTTATGTTTATGTGTGTTCTTAACACTGTACGTATACGTATCATCGGGAAGGATAAGTCTTTGGTTTGACAAATGTGAATTCTTCCAGAGGGTATAATTCATTTAGTATGCTGGGTAATGCGGCCAGTACAGCGCTCTGCGCTTCCCATAAAGCACCACACACAAGGTCAAGTGGCCTGTCGAAGAAGGTATCTTTGGGAATTGGGATTTCATCACAATTCTTGGCAAACTTTCCTTCTAAACGGCTAATGATACACGAAAAATAAGTTTGATTTATACTCACACACACACACCCACACAGAGAATTTTCTGTAAATGTGGGTGACGATTAACTTAAACAAGTGAATTTGTGAGCCATTCTTGCCTCAACTTTCAAATGCAGTAATCTCGTTGGAATTTACCATATTATATACTCTCCGTTAATCTTTTGTATATATATATATATATATATATATATATATATATATATATATTTATGTATGTATGTATGTGTGTGTGTGTGTGTGTGTGTGTGTGTGTGTGTGTGTGTGTGTGTGTGTGTGTGTGTGTATACGCACATTTTCAAAATCTTTCACTTCTAAACGAAACATTTTTTTTTTCATTTGGTCAAAAATAAGAATGGTGATATCACGCACAGAAGAATACTCTGGAACCTTTATCATTATTATCATCATCATGTTCTTCAAAAACCAGGAAATCTTTTTTGGCACAAATTTCCTAAACTCCTGTGACACGTGTACACACGCGAGCAGTGCCCCTTCAGTCACTTTGCCATTCAGTGATAGATAACTGAACGGAGCTGGGTGAAACAACCATGGTAATATAAGTGGTACTGCTACGCAGAGTCACTCCAGCGTCATGGAGAGTGACAGGCACGTTAATTTGCTCTGCAGAATCGATTCGTCCTTGCTAGCGCAAAGAAACCCCCTCATAACTGTAACCTATGTGCATACCTCTGCGTCCTCGACGAAAGCAAAACCCCGTATAACTGGATAATTCCGTACAACTTAAAACAATTATTTGGTGTAATACATTTTTGTTGTCCCTTTTCTTTAATTTTCCTTTTTTTTTTCTATGTTTCCTTCTAAGCAGACTCAGCGCCACTTTTCTTTTTACACTTCACTTAGTCTGCCCTGTTTCTCAAGGATTCCTTTCATGGCGAAGATAATCAAATTATAGGAAAAGTCATCCGCTTCAGCGATGCACCAATGAGGAAGTCATCGTCACTGTAACCAGTAGAAATCACCGGTCTCTTCTTTACAGCTAATAGTTAATACGGCAATTGCGGATGACCGGTGACTGAGTCCATTTCACAAAGCGTAACGCTGCACTTGCAGAGACGGTGTGGAATGAAGAATTATTGGAACTTAGTCCGTTCAGCAGGCAATTTGAAATGACAAAAAGAAATGAACTAAATTAAACCACTATTCTTGGGGGGGGGGGGAGCACCAAACAAAAGCCTTCTAAAATAAATTTTCAAAAAAGGCTATGTACGATGTATAGTTGATCTGAAAGGCATACTTCAAGAAAATGGTCATTTACACTATGATTCCTGTGCAATTTTATCACTGGATATCTTTCTTTGATCGATTTAAAAGGTAACTGTCAAGAAATGCCCATTCACACACTAACGTCCGCGTCTGTTATCAGAACTATTCCCGACGGGTTCCTACCTAAAAACGGCTGGTATCTAGCCAACAATGAGGAGGCAATTGGCTGGAGTTTTAAATCCTTCTATATTTCGTTGCAGAGATGCCAACTGTCCCTCATCATCATGCACGGTCCCTGAAATTGGCTGAAACATTCGACCAATTTACGGCGTGTGTTCCTCGTCAGAATTGAGAATTTGCTGCTATATTCTTTGTAAATTATTTTGTGTCCCTGATGGTCTTGACTACTTGTCCCTGAAATGACACTTTGAATGTTGACATTCCTGTCATTGTAGATATAGTCAGTGCCATTAATTTGGATACAAGACTTTTAACATGTGGGAAATTGCAACCATGGCCCTATTAAGTTCCAAAAACTCGGCAAAATATTTTTCAGGGAGTGAGTGTTAGGTCATTAAAAATATCAAATACGAAACTACACCTGTATGCTAGCTTTTGACAGGTGCATGAATTGTGCTGTGGTGGGGGTGGGAGTGGAGGTGGTGGTGATTTATTTGTCCTTCGATTAAGCATCAACCAGTTCTCAGGTGAACTGGCAGACCATACACCAACATGGACATTAATGATGTAACTTTGTTCTGCTGCCAAGAGCAAGGATAGAAAGTTCCAGTTTCCCTCCTGTAGAAAGTGCCTTTTTCAGGAGGGCTTGAGTTGTATATTTCCATTACTTTCAATTCTAACTTGAAACCAAACAAACGTGAAAATCACTGCATATACATCATGATATAGAAATACCAAATTTTGCACGGTAAATATTAACGTACATGAATGATTCTGAAAAGTTTTTCATTAAGCTCAAACGATAGCAGCTTGGTTTAAACATGAAAAAAAAATATATATATTTCCAACAAGAAAAGAAAACGATCGGAAAACAGGCCAAGCCTATATGAATTCCGCTCGCACACAAATAAAATGTACACATACAAAAGTGTGCACACAAGTCACATGACATTACTGTTACTTCATTATAAAACAGAAGTAAGAATGCAGACGCCACTAGACGTCACAAATAGTAGTCCGAGTCGTGAGAACGGCACTGACTGCAGTATACATGTATATGAACAATCAAGGAAGAACAGCGATACTTTAATAGGAGGTATGCATATTAATTTCCCGCCACAACTTCATACCTGATTGCCTAGTCTCGCTTGGCGGGATATGGGTCGGTACTTGTGGGGGACAAGTGGGATATTACTAATATTTTGGAAATAAAGAATATTTATTGAAGGCAGGTGGGAAATTTTCTTTGTATATGGCTGCGGAAATACTAGATGAATACCACTTTGGCATTTGTGAACTTAAATTTCTGAAAAAGCGCTAATTTTGTGAGAAATGAACATATAGCCCTGTCTGTGACAGTGATGTGACCCCCACGTCCCCCGTGATCGCCTGGCGTCAAACCCGTGCTTTGTGGCGGGAAATTGATATGCATACGGCGTATTGATATTGATATTGGTATTGGCCTGCACATGGTCACTGATACGAAGGAGGACGACAGTTGCACTGACTGTGTTTCAAATTACAAAGAGTCAAGTAAAACCAGTGCGGGCCTGAACTAAATCTACCACTGCTGATTATGTAATCATGTACTGCCTTAAAAATATGTATATTATCCGCCTTGGAACATTTTGAACTTCCATTATGAAACGTATTTTAAAGTAAAAGGAGCTATAGCCATGATTGACACTTGCAAATGACTTCGTTCAGTAGTATAACGATGGCATTCAAAGAAGCAATGGTATAAATTTTTGGTTGTCGCCCCACAAGCACACACACAGAAACTTACAAGGGAAATTTTATGCATATCTTGGTTCAGCTGATGCAGCCCATTCTAATTGTTGAATGTAAAATATTTACTTTTCGACTTCCTAAATAGTATAGATCATTAACCTTCGGTTAGTCTTTGTTTAATTGACGCTGAAAGGTTTCCAAATCTTCAGAATTACGAACTGATAGCGGTAGCATATTCTACAGTCGTATAGTTGCCGGTTTAAAAGAATTGATATACATGCTAGTTCTTGCATACACCTGACTTATGTTTTTTTTAAATTTTTTATCTCACAGTGTACGTATTTCTGGATGATACGTTACGAGGAATTAAGTTATGTAGTTGTTCTGGTGTTAATCTCTTAAGTATTTTATACAATAATTTCAGTCTGTGCTTTTCTCTTGGTTTAGTTTAAGTATCCCATGTATTCTCATTATAGGGAAGATCAGGACTAGTGCTGCAGGTTGCTCCAGTTACTGACCAGGCTGCAGCCAGTTGAACGGTCTCAAGCAGGGCTGCATCAGCCTGCGTACATGCACTCCAGACTTCGTCACCGTACTCCAATATCAGTGTAATAGGTGCAAAATAAATCAGTTCTAACTTTCGTCTGTTAAGTTTATTTTGTAATACATTTAGCATTGCAGTTTATTTTCTAGCCTTGGACATAACGAAATGTATGTGGTTGGAACTTGATAGGTCTCAGCTAATTAACACTCCAACGTGTTTTTGTTGAGAAACATTGTCAAGTTGATCACCGATGAAAACAATATGTGGGTTTTGACTTTGAGTTTTCTTTTTACTAATAGACATTGGTTGTGTCTTGTTACTGTTAAACGTGACTAACCACTGACGAGACCAGTCATCGCTACATTTTAATTCATTATTGATGAAGCTGTTAGCTGGTTGGATCGTCGATAATAATGAACAAAGTTACAGCGTCAACGAATAGTTTGATATTGGATGTTACAATTTCAGCTATATCATTAACGTAAACAAGAAATAAAAAGGGGCCAAGTACTGATCCTTACGGAACCCCTGCCTCGATACCACCCCACTCCGATGATTCCCCTTTTAGTACACAATTGAATGATTCTGGAAAGTTTTTCATTAGCTCAAACGTTAGCAGTTTATTAAAGATTACTTTAACATGCAATCTAACAGAACGGTACAACTCCAGTCCTCCAAAAATGTATTCAGCTTAATACACATAAAAGTACTCATTAGTATTACCCATCGAATTTCAATGTAATGCTCAGTGTCGGTTTTGATGTTGGAAATACAAGTTTTGCAAATTCATTCAAATTCACCGAGAACTGGCTACGTTTAGAAATCTACGTGTTTTTGAAACACCAGGTTTCATGTTTGCATGGTTTGTTATGTTTATGGGTCCATTCAGCCTTTCTAATTTGGTGTCTCATAGATAAGATCCGTTAGGTACCACCCGTTATGGCTTATGCTTGGATATTTTGAATACCCAACCTCTATATAACAAGCACACCTGTATTCCATAAATGTACATGTATTTTCCTACAGCCAATACTTTTTTGTTGTGAACGTTTCTTCGTGAGGCGGCTATAGGTGCGCATGTGCAACGTGGTACGAAGGTCTCGGACTAGTATCTCCCATTTTAAGCCTTGTATGGAATTTGCAGGCCTGAGAACGTAGCACCGAATTATAAGTTCAATCCGGGAGTTAAGTAGTCCCTTGAATAATGCACTATAAAACCAAACTTGGAATTGAACCTATATTTACGGGTTTACATCACATCCCAGATGTGCAATCGAAATGATAAGTTCCTTTTCATTTTGTCATTGTTCGACCAGGCTCCGCCAACATAGTAACGGGAGAAACTAAAAGCTTTTTCAGCTTCGCCAAATCAGTGAGTATAAAGGTGGTCGGTCTTTTCTTGCTTCTTTGTGTTAGAGAGCAGGGCCTGATATGCACGGTAGCGTGACGTCACATAGCACCATAGCATTTGTATTTAGGTATGCTGTCTTATTATTTTACACTCTATTGCTGATGTACTTGGCCTCTCGCAAAAATGTTACACCTTCACAGTTCCTTGCAAGACACATATATATGCATTTATGCATTTTTAATCAAACAGGCATGTACTGACTGTTGCGTTAACGTCTTTCTTATATGCACAAAGGGTCCAAATGTTCTGTTTTGCTAGATTCAATCTTTTTGATACATAGATAGACCACAGTATAGTTATGACACAGTATAGTAAAGTATGGCAATAATATTCCATAAAGAGTAATGTGTTGATTTTTAGTCTCAATATCGTTAACGTAAGATAATCTGCTTATTTCTCCATTTTATTTTTAGTTTCTTTCAGAGTGTATTAAATTGACACACATCCTGGGTAATTTGAACAAACGTTTTATGTAGACCTTATAGCGCGTATAACCTGGCGCATATTTAAATTATCAAACATTAGGCTTCTCTCAAGTTTTTTGAAGGCTGGTGTTCAGCCTAGTTAAGGTCACCATATCGTCGTATCTTCTCAATGCACATTCTGAATTTGAGTTATCTCTTAATGTTAAACAAGGCAATACACACACACATCGTGATGACATGACTCCACCGAGTGTCCAGTATTTTATTGAAGTTGTTTATTCTGTGTGTCTATTGTACCACAAATTCATGTAAAGTGTGTGTTAGTGTATATATACTACAGATGAGACTACGACATCTGGCATAAAATGAACTACTGCTTGAGGTTCGTGTGTTTTGTCGTTAAAATCTGTAAGTGGCTGTGATTGTTTTTGCAAATGGTGTCTATGTTCTTCTATCCCTAATAACAAAACGTCTTAGATGGTTATGGACAAAATGTGATGCATGTTGGGAAACAGTATTTTCACGGTGAAAAAATCTACACCATAATTTGATATTCAGTCCAAAGCTTTTAGACTTAAAGAGTAGCCGTTTAATAATCATACGCACGTATGTACGTTGTATTTGCATGTTGTATGGTTCCCGTAAAGTGAATTGGTGTTTTGTGGTTTTCATGTATCACTGCTGCTTTGGGGATGTGGGGCACAACTGTGCGTGGTAATGTTAATGTAATCATCACGTTTACGGCGACATCGATATACAGATGTGCTGCGCATACCAAAATGTAAAAGCATTGCAAACTGCATATAAGAACAATGACGTCATCATTTGCGGATCATTGGATTGTATATCCCCCCAATTTGATCTTTTGCTCTCTTTATCTTATTGACTGTTTTGTTCGTAACACGTTCTGGTTCAATTTGCAGTTTCAATAATTTTAAAGCAATTGGACAGCTGCTTTGTAAATGAACGGTTTATTTCCCATAATATGGAACCACACCTTTGTGGCACGCGTACAGCGCCGAGGTAACCTGCTACCTTTATGTTTATCATTTTGGCAACCATGTTTGTTTTAACGTACAGTCTATATATATATTTCAAAGGCGCATATTGTGTAGATTTAAGCACTCTTTGGACCACCCCCTCCCCCAAAAAAATAAATAATAATAAGCATAAGAACAGCGCACAAACATTCCAAAATCCATCCCAAGGAGCGTATTGTTAGTACTTTATTATACCTCCGCGAACGGAGAAATTAAAATACATACATATGACATGAAATTCACTTGACCTCACAGAATGAAACTTTAGGTACAAATTGTAACCAAGAAGAATTGTTGTGTGGAAAATGTAACCGGATTATAAGATAAGTTGGAGGCGGTCAAGAGAAACTGTATAAAGCTAGATGTCTCCGATAACGGAGCGATCAGGAAGAAGAAATTCCCCCTGCCTGCCATGCCATGCCAGATATTCATGCATATGTCCCAGGGGGTTAAAGTAGGTGAAGGACATTATAATCGTCTGCATTTGGGAAGATGTCATCCACAGAACAGAAAATCATTAAAATTTGATGATGATTATTATTTGCAGTTATAAGTGAAGGCATGTTTTCATAAAAAGACATTATATCACCGAATAAAAAGGTAGGTCAAGATCCTCTAGTATATAGTAGATAATCAACTTCAGAACAGGCTTATGAATGCAACAAAAGCATATCATGGAGGGCCAACAGGTGTATGATATACTGTATTTGGAAGGTTGTGCCTTTTTAAATTGCCGTGTGACCTTGACCTTAAAAACTTAGGGCTATAAAATGCAAATTTATGAGTAAAAAAAGTCCCGAGATACCAGCTATGCATAAGTCTTAACATATTTTAATTCATATAAATGGCAGGCAGATCCAAAAATTTCCTTTTACATAAGTAGGAGTGAAGAATGTGGGTCAAGGTAATTTCTCAACTACAAAGTGCAACATTTCAGCATAGGCTCTTTATTTTGACAATTTTTTGCCTTGAAGGGCCGCACGGTCTCCTACATGTAACTTTTGCGTGCATGGATGGAAAAAAGAGAACAAATTCCTGCGTTAGATTCGCAGTCCAGGTGTGTCGCTTAGCTCGAAGAAGGGTAATTATAGATAGATACTACGAGGGAAATTACAGACACAGTGATCGCCCATCCTCCAGGCGAAGGTGTGGAGTCAGAAAGATCATGCCAGCCACTGATTACCGCGAGATAGTAACGAAATGACCACGAACGTGTCATTCATAGCGACGTGTGGTGCTCGTTGCTGACATTATTGGTTGTGAGAAAAATATGTGTGTCTTTTTTTGCAGAAATGTGCGGGGGGAGGCTTTCTGTCAATAAAAGCCCTACATAACGTTTTTTCGCCAGAAACGTGCGGATGTATGCCATATGAATTAATCAGGAAATGCTTTTTGAACAATATGGTGTCAAAATCATCCCTTCACCATATTTTCAGCATATATATTTCCTCAAGAAAGAGTAATCTCTTATACGAACATGTTATATCTGGAATACTTTGTACTACCTATTTACGTATTTTTACGATCTTTCTTACCACAGGGTCTAATCCCGCCGCAAAAAAATAAATTGTATTAACAACACCGACGATACAAGCGAACTCTTTTATTGATAGCCAACTGCTCTAGACCTTTTGTTGTTGCACATTTTCATGTAGGTGATGTGGTACTTTGAGAAACAATAAATTTTGTTAACACGTTGCGTAAAAAGCCAGCAAACAAGCGTAGCTTACATATTCTTGCTGTTTTCATGTTATTCGTAATGTTCGTGCAATTTAGCAAACAGCCGTCACAGAGGAAAGTTTTATCCATGAGTAGTGCATGTTTCGTGGGATGCATTTATTTCTCTCTGTCTATTACCCACGTATATTTTCAATTTTATGTTATGAATATAATTTCCTTTCAGTGGTGGCAAGTGGACAAAGTAAACCCTATTAAACTTTATGACGAAAACAAGACAATCTCTGGCTTCAACCTGCGACAACTGATGTTTGATCAGGGCAGGGGTGACTACATACGAGACATTGTCAATAAGCTTTTCAAGTTGTACACGGAAGGCAAAATTAGGCCTCAAGTTGATTCTGCTTGGGCGTTTGAAGACGTAAGTTAAGAACAAAAGTCAATCGTTGTCCTTGTAGCTTTAGTAGTCCCCCATCTTGTTCTCCCGCCCGTCCTTCCGTCCCTCTTTCCGTCCCTCCTTCCTTCCTTCCGTCCTGCTGACATAGCTTGCCCGGGCCATACTTCATGTAACGTAACACACCTGTACCTGCCAAATTTGTTGTGTGGACACTGCATAGGATAGAAATGTGTTGCATGCCAAAATTGGTTCCCCTTGACCTTCACCCCACGAAGTTTTGAGTTATCTGGGTAATATTTCCTAGCTATACCCCCTCCCCCGGGGGGGGGGCACGTACTCAACATCAGGGTGGGTGTGTGCCGCGGACATTTTTATACAATACCCTATCTAAATCCTACATCAGATGTAGAAAGGTACCTCAAAAAACCTCAGCTGACTGACAAGTCAGCTGAGGTTTTTTGAGGGTCTGTAGTCCGTCGTCCGTCCGTCGTCCGTCCGTCCGTCCGTCGTCCACAATTCACATTTTCGACTTCTTCTTAAAAACTGTCAGCCAGATTCACTTCAAACTTGGTGGAGATGTGCCTTGGGTGGGTCTCTACCAAGTTTGTTCAAATGGTCACGGTCCAGTGATTTTTGGATTTTTAATGATTTTTTTGGTTCTTTTTTGGGTAAATTTTAAAAAATCTTCTTCTCCGAAACCACTGACCCAATTGCTTTGATATAACACAGGAACACTCCCTGGGACACGTAGTTCTTAATTTGTTCACCAGGCGGCGCTGCAATTTTTTCCTAATTTTTTTATGAATTTTTGTGTGTTATAGCTATTTTCGACTTCTTCTCCAGAACCATCATTCAAATTAAGCTGAAGCATGGTGGATATGTTCCTTGTAGAAGGGTCAAACAAATTTGTTCACTATGTGGGAATGCTGCTGATTCTTGATTTTTAACGATTTTTTCAATTCTGGTACTTATCGGTCAATGCAGCTTTCCTATTGATTACTATGGAAGTCAATGGGCATTGTAATGCTTATTCACATTTTTGACTTCTTCTCCAAAACCGTCATCCAGATTAACTTCAAACTTGGTGGCAATGTACCTTGGGTGGGTTTCTACCAATTTTGTTCATGTGGTCATGCTCCAGTGATTTTTGGATTTTTAATGAATTTTGTTGTTGTTTTTTTTGAACAAATCTTAAAAAATCTTCTTCCCCGAAACTGCTTACCCAAATGCTTTGATATCACACAGGAAGACATCTAGGGACTCTTTGTAGTTAATTTGTACACCAGGTGGTGCTGCAGTTTTTTTCTAATTTTTTTTTTGGAATTTTTGTGTGTTATAGATATTTTCGACTTCTCCTCCAGAACCGTCACTCAGATTAAGCTTACACTTGGTGGATATGTTCCTAATGGAAGGGCCAAACAAAGTTGTTCAGTGTGTGGGAATGCTGCGGATTCCTGATGTTTAATGATTTTTTCAGGTCGGCTCCTTTGGGGTAAATGCACCTTTCCTATTGATTACCATGTAAGTCAATGGGCATTCTAATGCTAATTTACATTTTCGACTTCTTCTCCAAATCCATCATCCAGATTTTCTTTAAACTTGGTGTCAATGTACCTTGGGTGGGTGTCTACCAGGTTTGTTCCAATGGTCATGTTCCAATGAATTTGGATTTTTTTTATGATTTTTTTTTTTCAAAAATCTCTACAAAAGTTTTAATAGGAAAACTTAACATGGGAATTTCTTGTAATAGTCATAACTTTAATAATATTGACCAGATTTACTTCAAACTTGGTGGGGATGTGCCTTAGGTGGATCTCTACCAAGTGTGTTCAAATGGTCACGCTCTATTGATTTTTGGATTTTTTATAAATTGTTTTGTTTTTGGGGGGCAAACTTTCAAAATTCTTCTCCTCTGAAACCACTCGCCAATTGCTTTGATATCGTACATAGACACTCCCGGGGACCTCTACTTCCCAATTTGTTCACCAGGTGGCGCTGCAATTTTTTTTAATGAATTTTTTGTATGGTTTTGCTATTTTTCACTTGTTCTCAGAACCATCCCTCAGATTAAGCTGAAATGTGATGGATATATTGTTGTGGAAGGGTCAAACAGTTGTTTACTAGGTGGCACTGCTTTGGATTCCTGATTTTTAAGGATTTTCAATTCGGGTACTTATCGTTCAATGCAGCTTTCCTATTGATTACTATGTAAGTCAATGGGCATTCTAATGCTAATTCACAGGACAACTGACACGATATTTACTGTTTACTTGATAACTTGAGATCTGTTTTGAGTTAGCTACACATGTTAATTATTCTGTATGAAGGTCATGCTGAGACAGTACATGAATGACCTTGACCTCGTTTGTGGGGTCACAGTGCAACATACATGAATTTTACTCTTCACTATAACTTGAGAATTACTTGAACTTTGATGTTGCACATGTAGGTGTTCTTCTATAAAGGTCAGACTTACTCAGAACATGGTGTCCTTGATCCTTTCCCAAGTTCATAGAGCTGCAAGTGTGATGAATGTCAAGATCAGCTGAGGCACGGGCTGTTCACACAGCCCTCTTGTTTAATCCTGTAATGTGTTGAAAGGAGTACTGCATTGGTGCATCCTGGTGCATGCTGGAGACCAACATTCCAAGTTTAAACAAGTTTTAGCATATTCTTATTTCCCACAAAAATTCCCTCCAAAGAACTTACTAATTATATCCTATATCTCCAGTTGACTCAAATAATTGTTACCCCTATCCTAATCCAGCTGTGTACTTTTTTTGGGGGGGGGAGGGACTTTTCTAATCCTGGGAGTAATGAAAACAGGGCATTTCCCGAGGCACATACTTAGTACAATCCTACATGGGAGTATCCCCCTCCCCCGGGAGCTATACCCATGACACATACAGCTGCCCAATTTTGTGTGGAGACATTTCATAGAAAAGGGTGTTTTGCACGGCAAAATTGGCTCACTCTGATTTGACCTTGCAGGTGAACTGAAGGTCAAATGTAACAGCTCCCAATGAAAGCACTTATCATGACATTTTCATGTTCAATAGTGAGCAGGGTTCCAAAATCCATCGCTTTCCAAATATAAACCAAAATTGTACATGTGACCTTGAGTTGACCTTTCAAGATAAAAAAAAAATAGCGACACCAAAAGAGTCTTCACACATACTGCCTCATTAATGTTTAATATTAACCACAGGTCTAGGATTCACCATTTCCAACATAGCCAGTATGTAACCAATTTCACATTAGTAATCCTGTAACCTTGAAATTAGTTCAGGGTGACCCAGATAATATCTCAACCTGGATCTCACCCAGATACATCATGCTGTCACGTTTCACTGAGTTTTGGCAAGATTTTTTTTTCAGTAGTTATTGCACATGAAGCAATTTCATACTAGTGCACTGAACTTTGCTATCTATTCTGTGGTAGGGGACTATGTATATAGTAATGTATAGAATGGTTGCATCATGTTGTATCATAAAGAAAGTTTTGGTGTCTTCTCATATATCTTCTTTCCAGAGTGTGTTTGAATAACTTGGCAAGAATTAGTATAATAAATTGGTATGAATGTTTGTATGTTTTTAAAGTAAAATCTGTCATCATACGTAAGCTTTTGGGTTTTTTTGTGTGGTGGTTGGAGGACATTCGTGTTTTTGATGTAATTTTCTCAATTTCATTAAGGAAGGGTTTTTTTGGGGGGGGGGGAGTTGGACATGCACAATTATTTTATGGAACGTCAACATAAAATATATGTACGTAAGGACAATAAAGCATACAAATTTCCTTTGTGAAAGTTGATGTTTCATACTTGTGTCAACTAAGATGCCCACTGTTCATGACAGGTTGGTGATGCCATGCAAAAAATGCACGATCGTAAGAACATAGGCAAAATCCTGTTGGACCCCAGTCTTCAACCTAAGCCAAAGGTAGGTAATCCAGCGACATGTTTCATCAACTAATTATGATTGTCGGTGCACCTTTCACGCCATTGGTTATCGCGAAACACAACATCACGTGCTCGTTTTCTGTGATATTATTGGCTGTCGCATGACGTTGGTTATTGTGTAACATACTGTAGCTAATGAATGTGCTTTAAATGTCATTTCCCATAGAGTGACACTATTCTCCACAAAAATCGGAACTACAAATGTTGAACATTCTGAACGATTGAAAATCGGAAAAAATTTAAACCATTTTTGTTTTATTGTTTTGCTAGTATTTAAATACAAAATTAGATAGGTATGTCATGAAATTTTAATCTGTACTTTTAGTGCATCTGAAAAGCTTTGTCATTTTATTGATATTGAGCATGATATCTTGAAGTGAATCTAGTGCAAACACCCAGAAAAGTCAAAAGAATTTAATGATGTGAACGGTCTTTCACAAAGTTTGCCACCTAATTCAACACTATAAAATGTGTTTCATTTTTCAACCTGAGATACTATTGTCATGTTCACCTTACACGTCGTGATTGTAACAGCTATTTTATACGGATGCGTGGTGTCAGTTATGGCAGTACCAGCCAATCACAAGGCGGTCATTATGCAGCCAAATAGAGGCTTAATAGCGGCAAACACAGGTCATGCATGTGGAAGGGAGTTCGACTCATGGCACGGAAGCCGAATATAACCATGCTTGGAGCCTTGTCTGTGTGTTAAATACGCAGTATGCATGATAATTTCCCGCTACAAAAGACAGGCCATATGCTCAGTTCTCACAAAATTAGCATGGGGGGGGGGGGGGGGATTTACGTTAACAAATGCCAAACTGGTGTTCTTCTAGTACTTCACAAGCCATATATAAGAAAAATTTCCATATGCCTTTGATAAGTATTCTATGTTTCCAAAATATTAGTAATATGCCGCTTGTCCCCCACAGGTACCGAACCGTATCTCGCCATATCTCACCATATCTCACCAAGTGAGACTAGACAATTAGGTATGCAGTTGGGGTGGGAACTTAATATGCATATCTCCTATAATAGGCCTATGCATATCTCCTATTGTTCACATTTGATTACCGTAACGATGCTGCTTTGTTTTCCTTTCTCCATGTATGACTGGTGCTTGCATGGCTTTTCTGTTTTTTTGTGGAGAAGGACACAGACCCTGAGAAAGTGTCATTGAATCTCACGCTCATTACTCTACAGAGCACTTCAGAGAGTCCAGCAGATAGCTCTGGTGGCGACTCGAAGGAGGCAAAGAAGGAGGGAGCAGCTGCAGAGTAAGTACAATGTGTCATTGCTGAGTAGGGATTAAAGGTATTATATTGACTAAAGTAAAATATCGTGGAATGTTTTGGTTTGGAAGAAAAGATGTTCATTTGTCACTTTTTACTTAAGATGCCGTCGCTGTTTCTGACTGAAAATGCGGCCTGTCACATGTATTAGCCACTTTTGGTGTTTGTCTAACCGTCAGTTTATTATAATGCAGATAATTCACGAACCCAGTATTTCAGTGATTGGAGGTGCTATCTTTGAAATACATAAACTGATGATATCCTGAACGACCACGTATAATCAGTCAAAGCAGATTTATTTTCCTGTATTAAGAACGACATTTTGCAAACCTGTTTTCGGTAGAAAATGCCCCATAAGGCCTAGGTTTGAAAAATAAAACGGACACCAACTCTCCTAATTTAATGTTTTTCATAATTAATGTATGAATCCATCATTTCAAGGCATAAAATATGGAAACTGGTTTTCAAATAGATAAAGAAGTACTTTAATTCAGTCCAGCAATTTAACACTTTTCAATATTTCATGCAGGTGAATGACCTGATGATTGAGGAGTATACAAACACATTCCATAACCAGGACTGAGAAATACATGACTTCCATGACAACGTGACCCGGATCCGGAAATGATGAGGAACACTGGAGAGTTGACCAGTTGATGCTGTTGTGTATCGCATACTATCAACGGGATGTTATCAATAACCTTACATACCTGTACAGGTGTCGTCTGCTCCCTACTGCGCATGCTTGCGAACAGACATCAAGAAATTTTGGTTTCTTCATTTGCTCCGCGGAGTCTTCATAGGGAAAAAAAAAATGACAAACATGGAATACAGTGTACCATTACGCGCCGAGAAGATAGTGCAAATTTAAAGAGTGGCGATATTTAATTTGAGGATGAGACTATAATACCTCCAGAGTGAGGCTGAAATACAGGATTACATGCCTATCTACAATGTACATATTTTGGGAAGTCAATGACTGCTTATGTACGTTGATCTGTTTGAAGAAAGCAAACGGCTGTGAGTGATCAATTGAGTAAACAAACGCCAATGTATCATCACCTGACCAGGTGTGAACCTACGTTACCAGAGCTTTCACCTTTTCTCCTGCAAAACATTCTCTATATATTTGGAATCAAAATATGAGAAAAAGAGAAAGGGATATGTATATCTGTTAACTTTTATTTCAGGTGGACCGTGGCTAAAGTCTTGCTTTGTGCGTTTCAGTTTCTTGGTTGTAATGCAGCTATTATGATACATACTCTGCAGGAAGGTTGAATTCCCCCTTCATGCAAAATACTATTGCATCACGAAAAAGCACAAAGAATATATATATATATATATATATATATATATATATATATATATATATATATATATATATATATATATATATATATATATATATATATATATATGCATAAGTGCTGTAAGAGCAGCGTGACCTTGGATATTAACTTGCAATGAATCAGTTGTGGGTATTCATTGCAACGATAGTGTGTCAGATATGGAATTTCTATTTCCGCTCACACGTAGTTCAAAATCTCTTACAAATGTAAAGAGTCATTCTTACTATGTCCAGAAAGGTGCAGTAACTCCGGCCAACCATCCAAAACCTGGATTTCAACGCATATCGTGGGCTTAATACGTTTTATGGTCCTTATTTAAAATCTGAAATTTACATGAAACTAGCTCCGTCGGGAACAAAAGTGGATTAAAAGTATATGGAATATGTACGAAGCCGATGGTCCTCCGCAGCAAAATTTCATTCTAATTTCAAGTTTAACTGTGTATCTTCGTTTGTTTTCTGTGCCCTTTATATTTGTACAGACAAAAAGCAGTGAGGGTTGCCGCGTGGGACATGTAAGTTATTCATGACAGCAAAAAATGTATATTGGCTAGCCTGTGATGTTGCTAGCAATCTAGACAAGGATATAAATGAGGATAGGAGACATATTGATCATATGGAACTAGTTTCTTTGGTGTTTGTTTGTTGTACATTTTCTTTCTTCCATTGTGATATGCTGGTTCACGAATGAACACATTTGAAGTAAGAGTTTTCCTGCAGACTCACAGGGGCCCCAAGTTGTTTGTTACGGTGCCAGGCAAAAGCAAGATATATTCGATACATCAAACATCTCTCAGCGTTAATTAGCAAAAGAAGCCCAGCACCAATCTTCAATAATATATATATTTCGTTTTGAAAGATGCACCGCCATGCATCCTGGCGGAATGCATTGATAATCCTCAATTTACCATTCCGTATGTTCTCCGGGGAATAATATTAGGATGGAACTTCATCAAGAACGGCCAGAGAATACGCCTATAGGGTTGTCATGACACTATCCACACTGTTAAAAATATCCTGTTATACCAGTGCCTTTTGTTCAGTCAGTGTCAGTCTCATGTGGAAAAGCTAGGAATCTACATAGGTTTCGGTATACATCAAATTACAATTTAATTATGGTCACCTGTTTCTTTATTGTAGTTTGACTTTACTGTTGGGATACAAAAGAAAAAAAATGCGGAGACTTAAGCCGAATTAAAACGTCCATTCTAGGCGGTACATTGACAGTAAGATGTTATCTAGGATCCCTGCTGCCCGAACCGGTAATGGACATTGATATAGTTTGACAGGAATATATTTTTCGTCCAGTACATTTTGGCTCCATTGTGAAATTTGCAGAGAACGCCCATAATAATATATCTATTTTGAACAATTACGAATATGCTGCTCCTACAAGGCTAAAAGACCCGTAGATTGGTAACACGTCTTGCATATGTTATATGTTATCATATGTTAACTGGCGATATGTCATGCATTTATGACACAAATGGGGTCCCTGATCGAATAAGGTCAATTGGTGGTTTCTGAGACCTGATGGCACTTATAGTCACAGATGAAAACTCAGAGGACTATAAAACATGGCATTTGGCTAGATTTACAAACTAACGCTTTCGGAAAATGTAAGATTATAATTGTTTTATTGCATGACAGTGACAAAATGTCTTGATACCCACATTCTAGTTGTGGCATCATGCAGAGGTCGATATACCAGTACAACGACTTATTATATTGACTTCTTGGCTGGACGTGCAGACGAAAACCAAGTGAAGACCTGTTCACACGTGACACTGTCGCAGCCAATCACGAAATTTGCCATGCCGCATTCCTACAAGTAACATACTTATTGACTGACACTTCAAGTGAAAAGGGGATGTCATACCACAAATGACATCACTTTTAAGATGCACTGTCATGGATCCATCTGGTGATTAACGTCCTCCTTATTGGTCCAATTATGTCAACAGGAACCAGAATCTATTAGTGCCATCTCGTGGCTTAGTATCTTTGATTTTGTTAACTTCATATAAATATATATATCAGGACTTCCTGTTTTGCACATTAAACAGATCAACAGAGTTATTTCAAGAATAGCAGATTAGTCCTAAAAGTGGCTCCCCGAAACTCACAGCCTTACATCACGACACAACTATGATAATGCATGCTGCACGGTAACATAGGGCCTTCACATGGCATCAATACACACTGCAATGTTACACCTTCCAGTGGACCCAAGAATAATAAATGCATTGATTCTAGTTCATCTATCGCATTTTCAGATAGAAGACACAAGTAGAGAGTATGTACAACAGTTGTGTTAATGTTCATGCAAGAGTGATGTAGTGATATATATTGGTAGGATACAACACATTTACTGAGGTAGTCTCCTAGCATCGTTACTTAGAAGTAACAGTAGTTTCCACAAATGGTATTGGACCTCAATGGTGTGCACGTATCAACAGTTTGCTTGTGCCCATTCTCCCACGTCTGCCCCCTGTTGGAGAAAAGTGCTGTCCCCTGAGAACACGTCTGAATTTTGTGCTATTTTTTTTATTTACCAGTAACCCATTCCGTCAATGTATTTTACTTTTAAATTAGTAGTCGATAAGAGACACATTCCTTTCGGATTTTGTTTATCATTTTAACTTGTGTTTTTATTACAATTTTAATAGACACTAGGTAGTAAAAGTCAAGTGGAAACTACTCAATGGGTCACCGGGAAACAAACTGAAGTTCTGGTTGGATAAAGCAATATAGCATATGGTGGCTGTTTGAAATAAGTGCAAATGAATTCTATATTCTATAAGCAGAGTGAAATTGTATATCCGCGACAATTGATCTCCTGAACCGAGAACTACCAAGACAATTTTATGCATTTCACAAAAAGAACCAAGATGTGAAAAGATTTCAATTGACGTTTTGAATTTAATTGCAGCTAAGCCGTGTCAGAGGCTAAATAAAATATGAGCTGGAATTGTGCAAGAAAATATCAACTCCTAAACCCCATCTCGTGCTAAAAAGCAGTTTGAAACTGTTGGATCTGATGATCAGTGTGTACATGAATCCAGCATGAGCGGGGAGAACTAATCACCAAAGCAGTAAATCCGTAGAATATATATTTTTGTAGTGTGTACAGCAATATTATGTATATTGTTAACAGTTGTGTATTTTGAAGAGTTTATTTCCTGTTGTAATAATTTCCTATTGTGGAGTTTGTTGTGATAGTTAAACCTTGGAATGATATATCTATACTTCAAGAATTGTATTGAAAAATGTTACATACAATCAAATAAATATTTCTGCAAGACTCGAACCATTGATTTGTACTTTTCTGGATCAAACATTACACCCTCTATTGGAAGACTGTATACCATACAGCCATTTTATTATTACAAGACGTGAAATCCCTTACCATAGTTATTGCTCTTCTCCCTGTCCTGTCAGTTTGGAATACTTCCTGCAACAGATGGACCAATGGTATGGCCCAACGGTGGCTGATGAGGTTGAGATTGTACCAAAGTTGAGCCACAGAGTAAAATGACGTTGGACACCTACAAGTCAATATGATTTATTACGGACAAATTATCGCCCTAGCACTTTTTCCCTAACTTGTTTCTTTATTTTCCATTGTACGGTATTGCCACGACTGTGTAAGAAAGTCACTTTGCTTGAGATACTTTGAAACCACGGAGAGGGATTCATAAAAGCTTCACAGCTTGTTTCCCGATCCACATCTCTTATGAAATAAAATGTCTTTAACCGAATCAACATGCACAAAATGGCAAAAACTCCGCGGTAATATTAAAGAAACCTGCATAGGTGTGATATAAGTCTAAGGGCGACACTTGTACGTCACGAACGTTTGACTTTCAAAGATATGTCCTTTCAAGTGCAAATTAACATAATGTTTTTAAAATGTCTTCATTACTTCCCAAATAAACAAAATAATTTTATTAACCCGTGACATCATGAGGACACTTGTTCGGCTGCCTTCAAGTCCGCGAATTTTTTCATTTCCAAATACGCCTTTATAATGAAAAGGTGGATTAAAGACCCTAACCGGTATATAAAGACTCAGATAACCCGTTAATCTTTAACTCTTTTGGTGCCAAAATTAGGACTGATTTGAGCGCTTTCCTCGACAAGCTTTGGGTGCAACGCGCCCACAGCGCGCCGTGGAAAGCTGTTGACCCGGATTATCATATTCTCGCGAATTATAGGGATGCTGGCACTTGAAGGAAAGTTTTTTCCACCAAGAATATGATGAATCTAGTATCCTTATTATTATTATTGAGAGAAATTCGTCTTAAGTAGGTCGACTTAAGTCGCACTTGGCATTGAAAGAGTTGGAAAAAAGTGGTTTAATTTTTTTTTTTTTTTTTAGGCCAGTCATGTTTCTTTTATAAAAAGCATGTTTCAAATGTCTAACATTGTTGGTTTAAACTACCCTTCACCTTCATAGGATGACACCTGCTCGTCTCACTTCAGGGATGTAAAAGATTCCTACATATAAATACTTGTACTGAAAAGTTGAGTTTGGCGTGCTGAGTCATCACGAAAGTGGTATTTCTAGTGTTGTGGTCTGTTGCGGCCGACCACATTTGGATCCATAAGCGGTGAAAAAAGGAAGTAGCCATGTAGTCTACATATTATCTCAAGCGCGCATGCCATCATTTCAGTCCGCCCACGCACCCAATTATTTCAGGGAAGCGTTTAATTCAGATGATAATCAAGCAAGCATAACATTACCGTAGTTTTATCCGTTACAACCAACAGTTTGCATGCTGAAACATAGCCTTGCTCCAACCTCAACCTGTTGTTGGTGAAAATGGTCGCTTGCAGAATCCTTTTTCCGGTGCATCCAGCCCATAATATAATTGTACGTTTCTTGTTATGCCTGCATGTACGAGATTAAACGGAAACAAGGTAAATTACAAGGTCAAGGGTGCATTCACTGCAAACTGTTTACCAAAACAGCATCGCAGCGGTCTCTTCAGTCACAGGATAAAAACAGATCGCATATTAATTTCCCGCCACAAAGCACGGGTTTGACGTCTGACGATCACGGGGGACGTGCGGGTCGCATCACTGTTACAGACAGGCCATATGCTTATTTTTCACAAAATTAGCCTTTTTTTTGGGGAGAAATATAAGTTCACAAATCCCAAACAGCTATTCTTCGGGAACTTCCCCAGCCATATATAAGAGAAAAACTTCCATCTGCCTTTGATAAATATTCTGTATTTCCAAAATATTAATAATATCCCGCTCGTCCCCGCAGGTACCGACCCGTGTCTCGCCATATCCCACCAAGCGACACAAGACAATCATGTATGCAGTTGGGGCAGGAAATTAATATGCATGTCTCCTATTTCGCCCGGCCTGAAAAGTGAAATGGACTGACTCAAGCAGCATAATGAATGAGCTCGACTATAGTGTTAAGAGCGCTAACTGGTCATTTGTATGTAATTTCAAAGCACAATTGAAATATGTTTCAGATTTAGTTGGAGAAAGATCTAATGGAACCACTTGTAAATAACAAGAGATATGGAAAGAAAATTTGCTGTGAGCATGGAAGAATCCTTTGAGAGACAAAGGTTTGTCAGCAGCTGATAATTGATGTTTATCATTAAGCTTATGTATCGATGTCATTATGAGGTCACTCTTCCTTCTCGTATGGGACGTCCATGCTGTAAAAGAATTTTAGTCTTGTGTCAGTACCGCCTTTTGATGGCAAGATGGTGTGTATGATGTTGTCAGGAACCACGCCATGCGTGCATGCAAGATTGGAGGCAGGATTCATCGTATCAAAACTGAAATGTTTAGCTAAACAAAAGGAATTTGTCTGTGGCTTAATTTGTTGTACATCACTTCATTCTCTTCTTTTAGCTTTAGTTTCAGAATTTTACATTATGCTGGTTCGAGATCCGGCAGGTCACAAAACATAATATATTTTCGGTGCTGCTTTGATGCTGGTGGACTTACATATGTACAGTCCCCAATCTCGGCCAACTCCGAATACAGTACTTGTACTGTATTGATCACAATGAACTGGGCCGTCTCGATCATGGCATTCATGCATACCGGCCTCATTTAACCGTTCTTTTGAATAGAGATTTGGTGCAGTTGGTATGTACGTTTCCCATTTTCGGCTAGGTTTTTGGTGCCGAAGGTTGCTGGTTCCAGACCCGGCCGTTCTGTGGTCACAAAACATAAATTACGACGAATATCGCCAGGAAAGAGCCCCTTAGGACTTTCATCATTTCAGCTTAACCGGGGGGCATGCTACAAAGACATATCCCTGCCTAACCCGACCATATATAAAGTTTATCTGGCTTCCTGTACGATATAAGGTAAATTAATTTTGCTTTGTACACATTGCTAAAAGACAATTTATCTATACGCTGTACGAAAATACCCTTTACCCCTTTTACCTTTTAAATATGTGACGTGATTTTTATTCCATATTTTCTTAGATTGTACTGTACTAATTTTATTTCATAAATTGTTAAAGTACTTGTTAAGAATTCCCTAGGTTTGTACTGGCAGTCTAGCTGTAACTGTTTATTTCATAATCACTGGGACTGAACATAATGCCCCAGTTTGTTTTTACTTCAGTTATACAGTGGCAGGTGGTTAAACTTACGTGACCTATCCAGCTAGAAAGGGTAAATACTAGTTCAGGGGTCAGTCAAATTATTCTTATCCGAACTTTTACTGTACAAATTTAGAAATTATGTTTCGTTAATTTTGTTTCGTTTTACAGGTACTATTCATTCATATTGAAGCTCTGCATTTACAAGCAAAGCTTCACTTATTTGGCTAATTCATCACTTGACATGTTCATATAAATTATTCATCATCATGTGGGTTGTCTTTGCTGAATATTTAGCTTAGACAAGGAGCCGCTACTCAGAGAGACATGTACGGGTACAGGCTCCGAAACGTTCTGAGTGGTTACCCGCTGAATACCCTTTAATATATTTGGGCTAATGCAGCCTCCGTCAAAATTCTACAGAAGGATGTGTGCAATATGTGCAATAGTACTTCCGTATTCATGTCGGTAGACAGTGAGAGGTTAGCTTATGGAGAGTAAAGCTTTTGGACTGCGGAATTGGGTAACGACGACCAGGAAGTGGTTCTGGACAAAAAGACAGAAGTATAATACTACTCTACGCACCTCACCGCACCATCATCCTAGCAGGGGCTTTTCCATACCTTATTTAGGGCCGAATGTGGCCAGGTTGATATTAACAAAATAATGCTGAATTCCCAAATTGACTTAATCCGGTTATTTTCATTCGTTAATGACTCAAATTTTTTCCCAAAAAGGAATTAAAAAGACCATATTTCCATATGCTTAGTTACACTACTACCGCGTTTTCCCGCTTTCGCCCCCCGCCCCCAAAAAGCACTACCGCGCATCTGTATAAACTGAAATAAACTTTATATCTGTAAATTATCTTAGCTTACATAATCTCTCTTGCCAATGTGGTGTTTTTCAAAATGGATGGTGATTTGTTGCTTTATACTAGATTACAAAGACGACGAAGTAAGGTTTTATAATCACTTTTAATTTTTTTATCTGTTTTCCCGGTTATTATGTCTGGGTGCGAACCCAGACATTCTGTTTTCCTTGGAGCTCTTTCCGTCCTTCCTTACATCCTCCTTCTTTCTTTTTTTTCCGCTGTCTGGGGTTTTTCTCTGACACTGCAAGAACGACATATGTGAAAAATTGTGGAAACATTGGATCTGATATGCACTTGTTTCCCCTATCTTGAAAAATCAGATCTTCACATTTATGCAAATTGGGGGCAATGAAAAGTTTAAAAGCTCCCTAGCTTTCAAACTAAAGAAGAGAGACACAAAATTCCAACTTACGCATGTGGGTTTGTGACACCTGTCAATCTAATGGACAGTAAACAAAAGTTGTTTGATTCTATATTCTAACTGTGGGCATTGAAAAATTTAAATTTTGAATACTTTCAAGACTATTACATGAAGAGGTGTGGTTCAAAATTCAATTTATAGGTTTGTGAGATAACCATGTCCAATGAAATATCAACCAAAATTGTAGCACTTTGATTGATGAAAATTGGGCAAATACAGAAAATTTACATTTTGAATATCTTAAAAAGTATTTCACATAGAGATGTCATTCTAATTTCAATCTATGGGTTTATGATATAGCCGCATCTAATGTACCATGAACCAGAGTTGTAACATTTCAATTTATGCACGTTAGGCAAATGAACAAAATTTAAATTTCGAATATCCTATAGATAGAGATACTATTGTAATTTCAGTTTATGGATTTATGACGTAGCCACATCCAATGAACCATGATCCAAAGTTGCAGAATTTTGATTGTGCAAATTAATCAAATATACACAATTTAAATTTCGAATATTTTAAAGAATATTTTAGGTAGAGATGCCATTCGAATCAAGTTATGTGTTTATTATTTAGCTGCATCCAATAAATCATGAACCAATGTTGTAGCATTTCATTTGAGCAAAGTAGGTAAATCCACATTGAACACAATACATGCCAGAATATCCTCAATTGTCACCAAAATGAGAAATCTGTTCAGCTCATTAACTTGATAAGATACTTTCGTTGCACCCACAGATATTTACTTGCAAATCTATCTTTTCTAGTTTGTTTATTATGTGTGTAATGGTTCTGATCTCCAATCACGTTTTTGCGCTAATATCAAATCATAATGTACAAGTAATACCCTTTGCTTGACCTGTACGACCATTTATTTGAGAGGAGAAAAGTTGGGGTATTTTTGGAGATCAGTGTGTTGCAGTTTCTGGAAACCCTTTCGTAAATTTGTTGCGCCCTAACGACATGGGTCATGCAGTTGCTCAAACCAGAGATCTGTCATGTTATTCCGTTGCTCAAACCTATTAGACAGAAAAGCACACCCGCAACTTAAAATTCTCATCAGTACTTGAACATTGAAATTCCAGGATTACTGTGTCGTCCGATTTTTAAAAGCTGGTGTCATAAATGAATTAAGTGAAATTCATGATTGACGCCTCCATTTATTATTTTTCCTTGTACGGATTACGGATGCCGATTTTTATTACAACTCTTTAATACTACTTTTGGGGGTGGTGGTGGTTGTAGTATTTTCACAATACACATGTGTATATATATATATGATGGCTTGGTCAAATCTCTTTACTGTTATGGTGAAAAAGCTAGTCTTATCACTATATACTTAGTTATGCTATCAAATGTTGCGAGATAATATTAAATAGGTTTAATAGCATAATTAAAAGTATTCAATTACACCATTAAACCGGGGTACCATGTTTGCCATTCAAATATACCTTAGAATGCACTTCATCATATCATCGTATATTTATATATATTGCATGTGTCTAACTACATTGTCCATTGATTTTAAAACCCTTTCCCCCTTAAACCGGCCAAACCGGCTGGTGGTCAAATGTCGTCTGCTTCAGCGTTTTCAACTGATTTCAACAGCAATGAAAAACAATTTGACTGAGAATTGAAGATGAGACCTGTCAAGACAACATGACCCAGGTCAACAGCTTCCTTCGGCATGGGTTGGGCACTTAGTGCCTAACCCAGGCCGAGGAAAGCTGTTGACTCAGTCTTAATTCAAGGGGGAAAAGGTTAAATGCATATGGAGATAAGTTGGAATATGATTTCCGCGTACTCTTTTTGAAGAAGACTCTCTTACCGTCGTGCAGCAATGTCATTGTACAGTTCCTGTCTAAACTCTTAGTGCCAACTGCGACTACAGTTGAGCTACTTAAAACCAACTGCTCTGAATCATAATACGGGTGCTAGATTCGTGTTCCTTATAAAAAAAAATAACATTTAAGTCTCAGCACGCCTGCAGTTACATAAAATATAATGGACAAGGTCAACATCTTTTCTCGTTACGCTTTGCGTTGCAGCCAAAGCGCGCTGAGGAAAGCTGTTGACTCAGTCCAAAATGTGGCACTGAAAGAGTTTAAAACGTGTCGATCAATTAGTCTGCCTACCCTATCTTTATCTCTCGAAGTTAATACATATTATTGGTAACGGCAACAGACTGTTGATTTATCTGAGCAGGATAGGGCAGGGTGTGTGGTTGTTTTCCGCCATTTTCAGTGTGAGGAAGAAACTAGGTTCCCATGTGGAAAAAGTGAGAAAACCGGGACCGAGTTTTAAACAATTATTGAAGATTGTGTTGGCTGTAATAATAGGAGATATGCATATTAATTTTCCGCCACAACTACATGTGTGCCTAGTCTCGCTTGGTGGGATATGGCGAGATACGTGTCGTTACCTGTTGGGACTAAGGGGATATTACTAATATTTTGGAAATAAAGAATATTCATCAAAGGCAGATGGAAATTTTTCTTTATATATGGCTCGGGTAGTACTAGATGAATACCAGTTTGGCATTTGTGAACTTAAATTTCTCACAACACGTTAATTTTGTGAGAAATGAACATATGGCCCTGTCTCTGACAGTGATGTGACCCGCACGTCCCCCGTGATCGCCTGGCGTCAAACCCGTGCTTTGTGGCGGGAAATTAATATGCATACGGCGTATTGCTCTCAGCCTTGCAATTAGAAGGTCAACTTTGGTCTTAAAACTACTGGGTACAAAATTATTAGAAAAATGTAAAGGGAATGAGAAATGTTGTTACCACCAGGTTTTCTAATTGTATGCTATTTATATACATGTGGGAGGCCAGTATACGTAATCTCTTGTCAGCTCAAGAAATTGGCACCTTCACGCAGGCCTGTCTCACAAACAGAGATGAAAGAAGAGCTAGTTATCACATGACCATTGTAGAATGACGTCACGCAGCTGAAGAGCCATCCCAGGGAGAAAACGTGGCCCACTTTTTCTGCCCGCTTCCTATTACCACAACACTTACAGAATTTGATTCCTCGAAAAGTTGGTAATGGAACACAATACATTGTACGCAGCAAACTATCCAGCTAGCAATAAAAGTTGGCCCAACATTGGCCTAATGTTGGGTCATGCTTGCTAATGTTAGCCAATCTTGGTCCAATATTGGGCCAACATTTAATGCCAGCTTTTAGTAGCAATGCTAACTTTGGATCAAGATCTGTAGCTTACATGGGGCTCCTACTAACATAGAATACATCAAAAAGTAATTTTGGTGCACATGATGAATTTCATGGAAAATAGCTTTGCCCGGGCCACTTTAAGGAATCAGCCTCTTTTGGGTATTAGGAAATTAAAGCTGAGTATATTTCGATGTTCAAGTGTCATCTAGATTAATTCTATAATGCGCAAAAGATAAGCATCCTTTATGTTGTGGCGAATAGGATAAAACCAGGTGCACATTTAGGATTGCCAATGGGCAGCATCCAATTGAACTCGGATTTGCATAAAATTAGTGTCCAAGATTTTTGAAGCTGTGTGTGTGCTGATGCAGATTATTATTTTTTTTCATCATTGCTTTTTGTATGCCTGGTAACAATAGTATTTCACTTACTTTGTATGAAGCTGTTATGAAATTGTCCCCTCCCCTCCATTACCAACAACCCTGCTGCGTGGTTGCCTGTATATTGTTGCGGTGATTTTACCAAGATTATCAAAGAGTGAGAGAATAACTTTACTAGACAGTATGACGGTTTAATTATCAACTTATTTGTTTGTAACTGTGGTGTACCCAAAGATGTGTATCAGCTTAGATGGCCTGGCTTCGTTGATACAAGCGGTCAAAAATTAAAAAATATAAATGAAGGAACACATAAATAAATAAATAAATAAATAAATAAATAAATAAATAAATAAATAAATAAATAAATAAATAATGAATGAATAAATGAATGAACGAACGAATGAATAAATAAACAAAGAAAGAAACAAACAAACAATTAAGTAAATAGATAGGTAGATAGCTAGATAGATAGATGAATGAATGAATGAATGAATGAATATATAAATAAATAAATAAATAAATAAATAAATAAATAAATAAATAAATAAATAAATAAATAAATAAATAAATAAATAAATAAATAAATAAATAAATAAATAACCAATTATCTGCGTGTTCAGCTGAATGCACAATCCAACACGCAGAATTCTTCAGGGTTAGAGATGTATATTCCCATTGGATAGCATGTTAAATTAACCTCAAATCAATAGACTAATTTTAAAGCAAGAATCAAATTTATGTGAACATTTCAGCTATGTACATAATTTTACCACACAAATTTTGCTGTTTCTGCGACGAGTGGTTTTAAAGTTATTAAGCTGTAAGTAACAATGAAAAGTAATGGGAATACATAACTCCAGCCCTGAATGACTGAAATGCCCGCAACAGGAGAGCAGAAAGAGCTTGTAATCTTGCTCTCCCCCATACACAGAGCAGGTATGATTACATGCTCTGGCTCATTGGTCCATGATATGATTAAGGTGACCAGGTGGTACTTTGACTGTTGATCTCGTTACGCTGTTTAGTTTGCCCTCTGTAGGTTTCCCAGAAAATATTTTTCAATCAAGTAACATAATTCAAATTCACATCAAGTGAGTGACCTGACCAATTCTGAAAAGAAAGGACAGCAGAAATTAAAGATTAATTGAAAACAGCTATGTAGTTTTGTATTTTGGGGGGCATATTTCTGACGGTGGGGCCAAAAGCCGAAAGTATTCGGAATTTGAAATGGTGCAAGAAATCCATTAGTCATGGTGGTACACATGCTGAAACTACCACTTATTCAGCATCCATCATCTTTATACTAGAGCTATGGCGTACATATTCAGTCAAATAGTGAACTTTTTTTTTTTCTTTTTTTTTTTTTTTTTTGCAAACGCGGCTCAGCAATCTATCAAAAACAGCGTACTTGGTACGGACCTGTCAGTATTCTGAGAGGGCCCTGAAAGATACACAGGACTCTGGTGCTAACACAATCTATAGGAAGCCGGTATAAGGTCTACACTAACTAAATGTGTGCGTGTGTGTATGGTTATTGCTGTTGTTATTGTTGTTGTTGGGGGGGGTGTTTTCTTGTTTTGTTTTGGTTTTTTGTGTGTTTTGTTTCGTTTCGTTTTGTTTTTTTTTTTTTTTTTTTAGTAGTTTTTATATACTTAAGCTACCAATATGACCTCATACGTTTTATTGAAGGATGAAGGAAAGTTCTTGATCCCCGGTAATAAAGATCGACGCATTGCTTGTTAATTTGTCAAAATAAAACTTTGACTCTTAGTAAGGGAGCGCCTCAAGGTTCTGTCATCGGACCAGCACTTTTTAACATATAATTATGTAAATGACATTTTAACTTGCGTCTAAATTGGCTAACTTCATTATTTTGCTGGCCATAATACACTTCTCACCAGCGCCATGACCAAGCTAGAAGTCCAAAGTAACCTGTCACATGATGTTGGAACTAACATTTGACGGTTTGTGACTGTAACTGTATACGAAGGCTGTTAATCCAGCCAAATCTGAAGCCATTCTGGAAAATACTGCCAAAGCTGATTTCCAGGTGTCACTCAGTGATGACTCAAATATTAAGGCAGGCACCACGTTAAATTGATTGGTGTCTGTGTTAATTGACATGAAATGAACTTTGACGACCCCATCAACTATATCTTTCGTGAAGCATCGCTCCGGACAAATATGCTTGATCGGTGTGCAATGCGAGTTACTGGAACCTACAACTAAGCTAGCCATTTTAAAAGACTGTGTGTGAAGCTCGACAAGTTTGACAAGTGTTGAAGAACTCGTACAAAAAGAGAAGCTTGAAAAAAATTAAAACAGTTGAGCTGGTGCGCCGTTTGTCATCGAACAATTTAAATGTCTAGTGCATGTAACGTTCGTAGAAAAGGTTCTGAGTAGAGAATTAACACCAAATTTCGACGCTTTAAGTTTAAGCTTTTTACCTCCTGCGGATAAAATATCGCGAATAAAGATTATTTTTCTCCTTTTTTGAAAAGGCTCTCAACAGACATACCGATATGATCTATTGTTTATCCAGGTTTCAAATGTTTGTGAGCAGGAACCGTTATGAGTACAATCGTAAACATTAAGAGTGTGTTCGCTCCTGAAGTAATTGCGAATAGAAGTTTTAAATTATCGACTGATTTCACCATGTTTCAAATCTGTGTAGGCGTATAAGCCTGAACAGAAACGGTTGCGAATAGAACAGAAATTTAATACCTTTTTTTCTTCTGCACGGTGATGAGTCAAAATGCAAAATGTTTATTTTCTTGATACTTCTGGTCCTCAAGAAACATTGAACTTTTTGTGATTTTTTTTTTTAAGTTTTAAAGCACTTGATTACATTACCCACAAATTTTTTCCCTCTTTTTCTGCAAGGATTGCAAAAATAATTTCTAAATATCAACAATTCGTGACACTAACTATCATGACCGTGAACAAATTTAGCCTTTCTGTCTTGCAATACTTTAAATCACGGTTGCCAATGGAGATCTGGACTTGAAAGCAGACCCAAGCTGCGTGTTTTGTCAACTCTGAGGGGTAGAGATAACACGCAATTTGATCTGCTTTGGAGGCTACATGTAGGCCTACGTTTCTTGTTCATCGCCTGGTCCAGTGAGAAAATATATCGGCCGGAAAAGATAAAAATTTCCTTTCTAACCATAGAGCCACTTTCTATGGTTTCAAATATGCCCTTTCTTTATAATTTGCAGTGAACAGAGATTGTTTTGGACAAAATAGCTAGGCTGAAGCTTCCTGCTTGATACAAAAGTCGTAAATTTTGCATGTGCTGTCATATGGGATGACATAAAATGGGCCCAAGAAGCGCCCCAAAAGGGACGTGATGGGGCATCACGGTTCACGACGGAAATAAGATTTCGGAGTGACTATTTTTACCGTACGGTGAGAATAGTGTTATGACTATTTTCACTGTACGGTGAGAATTGTATTTTGTCTATTTTCACCGTATGGTGATGATAGAGTTGGTCTAGCCTACATTCATCGTATGGTGAGAATAGGGGCTGCTCTATTTCTACCGTACGGCGATGGCATTGGTAGAGAAGTCAATCAGGGAAGAATATTTTGGAAAAGAATTATGTCAGGATATTGCATACAAAGAGAATTGGAACCAACACTTGCTGAAATTATAAAAAGGCCTAACGTCCCAGTGAAAGCATGGTTTATAATGAGATCTGTTGAGGTGTTATTTCATCTTTTATTATCTAATAGCTTTTATAGAGCCAACACTCTGTATTTTTTCATGTGAAAAGGTAAAAATTTAGGTGACAAGACAAAGTATAGGAACTATTTCAATATTGTCACAGATGGAAGTAACGGAACTTAAGGGTAATATGGGTCAATGCGAGCGCTACTTTTGTACAGGTAAACGCTCGCACCATTCTGCTCTGATGAAGGCCTGTGACATTCAAACCACATCTGATAGTGTAAAATAAATATATGACTCTGTCTCTGTTCCACCGTATTTTTAAAGTTGATTCTCCTCTACTGTCGTTTTATTCCTATATCTTGGCCCAGTATATCGTCTCCGGGCAAAGATATATGCAGGCACCATAATCCACCGCATTCTTGACTATGCGCCTATGTGCGGTCAGTATCGCCTTCATCGGTTTCGACCGTCCCTTGGCTGTCCGCAAGTCACGGCATTCGCGTGACGGTGTGGTGGACTGTCACGAGAAATTGAGTAAGTCATGGGCAGAGGAGTATGCGCTGGCGGTCCTGCTCACTAGATATTTCTAGTGAGCAGGCGCGCCGCCCCTGGGCTCTGTCTGTCCATAACGGCTGAGCTACTTGCACTAGGGCCACAGATTTTAGTTAGGCCTAGGTGATCCCGGCTATTTAGGCCTAATGCTCTGCTCTATATTTCATTGTATGTGTATATTTTACATGACTTGGTATGTGAATATTCTTCTCTGATTGTGAATGTAACTGTGTATTAATCTGTATTTCCCCGATATTCGGGGTTTATAAAATTATTATAGATCTATCTCGTCATGACTTTAGTAAGGATCGCATGAAAAACAAACAAAACAAAAACAAAAAACAAAAAGAAAACAAAACAAAAAAAAAAAAACATTAAAACAAAAAAAAAAAAAAAAAAAAAACAAAAACGAAAGACTGATGGGTGCATGGGTAGAGTAAATTTGTATACATTGATTTGAGATGTTAAAAAGCCAAACATTTAATGCTGTCATGGTGCCAAGGAAATTGCTTTACAGTAACCCCCCCCCCCCCCCCGTAAGTGGGCACTTTGGTTTGGTCCCGTTTCCTATTGGCTATATACTATAATTTCAGCTATCTATCTCCCTAAAGAAAGCATTTTTCTCCAATCTTAAATTAATTTACCTCAGTTCTATGTGACAAGCTATTATAACCATAAATTTGCGAAAAAGCTCTTAATTTCAATTTCCAGATGGTGAAAATAGAGCCACCTCTATCCTCACCGTGAAAATATACCAAACTGTACCATCATCACCATACCGTGAAAATAGACCAAGCCCTATTCTCACTGTACGGTGAAAATAGACAAAACTGTATCCTCACCGTACGGTGAAAACAAACAACACTCCTTCCAAACGCTATTCTCACCGAACGGTGAAAATAGACCAAACGCTATTCTCACCGTACGGTTAAAATAGCATCGTCCATAACATTTGGAGCAGTTTCGATCATTGCTAAAGGCTAAAATCACAATTAAGATTCGCGATTTACTTAAATATTAAAACCTCAACTAACGAAACAAGCTTGATCACATTACACGGTACACAGGAAACTAAATTAGGGCTATATTATATACATAGTGTATCGGGCTTATTTTTACTCCTTTGCAGCCCTCATTGATTTTGACGCCGGTCATAATGCGCCCTCTTGCGTGCAGTAGAAACATTAGATTTTGCGCGCTTGTTTTGAAATTTGGCTTACTATGTCACTGTCGGGAAGCACATCGACGCGCGGGGCGGGGTACACAGAGAATTATTTCAGTCTTGACGACATCCTGGCAACACAAGAGAGAGTACCATGTAAATTTGAATTACCCCTTTACAATTTAGGTAAGTAAATTTCACGTCTCAAACTGTCCACTTGTATTATCGCTCAAATGCACACCGTTTCTGGACTGGCATGGACAGACAACAGACTCCACTAACTCACAGCCCCAAACTGCCTAAACGTTTAAATTCTAGACTAGGGCTTCACTTAAAAATATTGTGCGGCTTTAAGATTGATCTTTCGGATCTTTCTATTACAGAGGATAGTAGCCTAAGGCTTTAAGTTTTTCTTGCAAAACCCCGAAGAGCACAAGTTAAATAGTTTCAGGCTCAGTCTGCTTCAGGGTTTCCCAACCCTGCATGTCATGCCTCATGGTTTCACAACATAGCAGATGCCACAGCAATAATGAGCCAAACTATGGCAAATAGAAATTTCAGCTGAGCATTCTTAGTGAGGTGTGTTCCTGTAATAAGGTCAAAGCCAAAGGTCATTCAGTACACACTTCATCCCCTTAACATACAAATGTACAGAGATAAAACTTCAAAACTTCAAAATGAGTTGTTATGCCTTTGGGCCAAAGTTTGGCTTTGGCAGTAATACTGTACTTTTTTTTTTTAAAGTCAATATTCCATTTCAGTGTTTCAAATCAATGTTTTTGGTGTCTGGACAGTAAATCAACACATATTGTTGAATGTTCAATTATTTTACATTCATCAAAGCCCAGTCCTCTTCTTATGCCACAATATTTGGGTAAGCCTGAAACCTATGTAAAAAACCTGAAACAATCTGCAAGAAAAAAAATCCCTTTTTCATTTTCATTAAAAAATAAATAAATAAAACCCACAAATCAAAATATGCAGACAGGTAAATTTTTTGATAAAAATTAACATTCCTCCTGATTAAGTGACAAACTAATTTGTTAAAATCTCTAAACATGTTAAATTTTGCAGACAGATTTCTCAAATTAGTGATAAAAAAAACTCAAAATGTTACTCAATACATTACAATTATGGCTCAATACATGCAAAATTTGTGATGAAACTGTACAAACTATGTTTTCTTCAATATTCATGAAATAATAGGATCCTCTCATTAATATTTTGCTTCAAGCACACTAATTTGATGTGACATTATACTTAAATATGCTCACCCGTAAACACACAGAGAGTAACTGCTTGACACTTGGTAAGGCAACAATCAGTGTCATGAAATAATAGGATCCTCTCACCAATATTTTGCTTCAAGCACACTAATTTAATGTGACGTTGTGCTCAAATATGCTCACCCGTAAACACACACAGGTCTAGAGTAACTGTTTGACACTTGGTCACACAACAATCAGTGATATATACAATGAGCACCACTCCAGATTCAGGAATCCAGTTTGAAAATGTTGATGATACTGCAATGGATATATCACCAAAGTAGTTTAAAGAGAATATGAAAGTAGTGTACGAGAATATGGAACAAATTGATACCAGTTACATGGGCGTATTGCGACGGAAAAGCAACTTTCGTTGTGGAGGCAATATTCAGCAATACTTAAAAGGGAACGAAAAATCAGCTGGAATGAGCGCACATGGGCTAAAATGGCAACCTTGATACCTCATTCTGAAACACCAATACTTTTTCCATGATTCAATCGTAGTTTCAGTGGTTAATAAGTTAAGCAGGTGGTGTAAGAGTTGAGCCTCCTTTGGAAGACCACCTGCTTTATGTGACCACTTCTTGGATGTCACTAGGGTTGGTGTCTCAAAGGAGGGACTACTCTGTATGACTTAGTGTTATGCTACTTAACTAGGAAGCCACTAGACTCTATTGTGGTGTTGCATATTCTAAGTTAAGCATTATACATGTTTAAATGACTGTAGTTTGTAATTTTTTTTGTAAAGGATTCCTAGAGGCTGGGTCTGACTCTGAACACATCCTGCCAGAAACCAAGATGGAGCTTCCTATGTGGATGGCTCGGGCATTGTGCAGTAAGCGTCGCCATATTGTCAGCATCGAGCTTCCCAAGCAGTACAAGGCAGGGTACCGAGAGGTCTTCAGTGCTGACGCAGGAGTGGTAGACCTGCATAAGATGGGTCCATACTTCTATGTGTTTGGTACCCACCTCCTTTGTTTTGAGCACCCAGAATCTGCAGACATGGCGAAGAGTTTGGTACAGGTAGGTATCAAGGACCATGTCGTACATGATGACGAGCAATGTTTTATTGACATTCACCTTCAGGCCTGAGCATTTGCTCAACTGGCTTAAGGCACGGATTGAAAATGAAAAGTTTGCCAATGTGTTTTCGTGGTCTTTCATCAAGCAATTCCAGGGATTTATAAAACTTGCTTAATTGCATGTGAATTTTTTTTTTGTGCTGGGCCGGCTACATTTTGCACTTGCAAGTTTCAGGGGCCAAAAACCAAAACTAGTCTCAATTTATCCTAAAATACACGGGCCTGATATTGCAGAGGTCAGGGATATGTGACAAAGATGTGAAATTTTACATGCATCTGCAATACATGCAGAAAAAACTTCACACATTTTGTTAAATTCTGAATTTTATTTCCAGAATTGATATGGACAGAAATAACTGAACACATTTTGTCCAAGTTCTGAATTTAAATTGCAGAATAGGAAAGGTCAAGATCAGCTGGTTCATGTGGGTTCTCAGCAGAGGGCACTGTAGGCAGGCAGGCTAGGTGTATGTGTATTTCTATTAGTTTCCATTGCAATTAGCACCTGTGTAACTTTAAAACAACTCTACCTTGAAACAACAAGGTCTTTGTGGTAAATGGTTGTATATAGTTAAAAAAACTCCTGTAAACTTTTGCTGCAAAACTATAACATGTGAATAAATTGAATGTTACTTTAACAGAATCTAATGGGAATAAACACCTCTAGCCAACAAGAATGTTGTGTATTGGGTTGTATATTCAGCCAAATACACATACAGTTGTTAACTGCGACTTCTCCTATTAGTAATGTACCTATAAGAAGTAAATTGTCCTAAGCACAATTTTTTATCTGTGTTTGATATGTTTATTGTTCTAAAGGGGTTTAAGTTGTGTGGGTGTTGTGGCTTTTAAAATGCTGAAAACAGATGCACCCGAGTATAATTCATATATTTATACAGCTAGTTGTTTTAAAAATTCATAACATTTGCAAAGTTGACATTTTGAACGTTTATACAGGGTTCTGCAATTCTTTTATCTGCTGTAGTCCACTGGGCAAGTAGTTTTAGCATTTTACTAGTCCTCCATTCAAACATGCTTGTCCGTCTAGATACAAATCTCATAAAATCCAAAACCAATAGTGCTTCGAGATTGTAACCTGTTGTAATTGGAATTTCACTTGTCCTGGGATAATGGATTTGTATGCAAACTGGAGAGCCCTGCTTATAATACATATACATTATGTCACAATAGCCCATATATTAACATGGTTTCTGTCACAGATCTGCCAACATATACATTGTACACTTCACTGTTTAATGTGAATAGCCTAAGGGTACAATATAAGTTGTTTTTACAATTTGTTGACCAGTTGCTCATCAACTTTTGAGTTGAGTAGCATATGGTGCAACACAAAAATGTTGTGTGTCAGGTGTTGTGGACAAACAATTGTTTACAATGTTACATGTTATTTTCTTTTACTACAATGCACCTCAAGTAAAATAGGAAAATGATGTGCAGTCCCTCCACCCACCCACCCCCACCCCATTGGTAGCTTTTTACAACCCTTTTGCAGAGGCTCTTGCTTCAATGATTTGGGGATTTTTGGAAAAAAAGTTCATTTATGAGGGAAAATTTTAAAAGGCTTTATATTGTCGGAAACTGCATGACTATTTGTTTCAAAATTGAATGGGAACACTTTAAGGTACTTTTAGACCTTGATACCTTCAACAGATGGTGCTTTAATTTTTCAGCTCTGCAGACACTAGGTTGCAGAGATTACGTGATGTCTGCAGCCCCTGGGTTGCAGAGATTATGTGATCACTCATGTCTGACTACCCATCCATAAATATTTGCCTGTAAACGTAATACAGTCTACAGTTTTCAAGTTAGCTGTATACAATTTTCAGGACTTCTCAAGTGTTTAAAAATCTGGGGTAATTTTGATATTGGTGGCATCACCTACAGTATTATGTAATATATACATGTAGGTCAAAATGTGAAAATTTTGTGAACGCTTTACCATCTTTAATTCAAAGTATATCATCATGAAATTTAGTGGGATCACTGAAACAGTAAAAATCACAATTGTTCATGATACTATTGAGGTCTCATTGTCCAGATGGTGACATAAGCAGGTTCCACCCCATGTACAATATCCATACATTTACATGACAGCAGAGCACTAAACCCTCTTGTGTTAAATTTTTATTTATTGTTTCTGTCATCGTTATGAATTTCAACATCTGTAAAAAGTACTGGCTGGATTGCCTCCAACCTTCATGGGGATGTACCAAGACCTTGCCTGCAAAGCAGACCGAATTCCTTGTTACTTACATTTGGTCTTCCCTTCTTCGACAGGATTTTATTTATAGTAAGGGAAACAAAAATATAGTGTCACCCTCCCGCTAGACTGTGACACCAATCAGGAAGTTCATCATTATCACCTAGACCAGTAGCAGCCTCTGGTCCCTAGTGTACTGAAGTATGTATGTTACCAGAGTAACCATACTCAGCCAATTAGAAACTGAGTCACTTTTCCAACATTAAACATTGACCTTTTCAAAGAAGGGCAGACCCCAGTGGAGTAGGCAAAATACGCAGCTTGGGACTGCTTTGGAGGCAAACCAGGACCTAGTTTTTTCCAAAGTTTTTCACCAGATGGTGCTGTGTCACCACCTGGTTTTTGCTGAATTTTTGAAATTACGTAATGTTTAAAAAGTATTTAATAATAGGATGGTCAGTCTGGGAATATTAATGTACTAACGAATCTTTTGAATGTGTAATATTCTCCAAAAATTGGAAGAGATCTTATTTAAATTTGCTGGGGATGTACCCTGGGTGAGCCTGTAGCCACTTATTGTTCCAACAGATCCTTTTAAGACTGATTCTGACACTTGCGTTATCAGTCATGTGAGGAGCAACAGTTTCCCTGATTTAGCAGTTTTCACTTTTTTGGAAGGATTGGGCGGGTGGGTGAGCAATGTAAAAATCTACAATTGATCAAAACTCAATGTGGGAACCAATCTCCATTGCTGAAAAAATAAAACTATGACTTTAGTAATTTTGGTTAACATTGTACCACTAATTTTGTAAGTTTATACTTCATTTCCAGAGCCACAAACTGGATAATCATGAATTTTGTTAATGAAAGTGATCACCAATAAGAGAAAAAGTTAGTGTGGTTATTTTAGGGATATATTCCTTGTGCAAATGTATGCTTTACATGACACTACCGATCAGTACGGTTGGTAAGTAAGCGTTTTATCATACTTCACTGATTTTCCAGTCCTTAAGTCAGATTGTCTGAGTAAAGGATTCTTCCAAGTCCACTTGTATCAGGTAAATTACAAGTGCCTTTGATCCATGCTGTCAGCTCTGTACATGCTGAAATTTTATCGTATGTTAAAATGCTATCACTGATTAATTGCACAAATATTGCAGAATTCAGAAAACAGAGCCGTGTACATTTCACCACCTTGGTTATCAAGACAATGTAAGAACTACATACATGTATGATAATCATGATTGGTTACTTTTTCAGATCTTCCAGGCTAGGTTCCGTGGCATTATGGACTCTTCACAAAATGCATACCGTGTAGATACAAGCCGACTCACTTCAAAACTTGACGAGATGGAGAGAGACATTTTTCAGTGTGGTCAGCTTGGACTGAACGACTTCCAGCGCTGGGAAACCAGACAAGCTGAAAAATTGTCAACTTCTGACTTAGTTGTTAATCACAAAAAGCGGAAACGTGGTGCTATGGAGGATGAATAGGCTTGCTATAGACAGTGCGAGCTTCTGGTGTATATATGGAAATGTAGATTCTATCATAATGGTACTAATATTGTTGCAAGCATTGCTGAGTTTGGCGACTGAATGACCGTATGCTTACAAGTATGGTTGAAACAGTAGACCGTTCACAGCCACTGCCAGCTTTGATATCCAGGCAACATTTCTTATTTTTTTGCCACTTGTATCATAAAAGCTGATAGCTGTGGCATATGTTATCTTGAAATTTCCCTTGATGTAAAGTATTGTATTTTCACTTAATTTTGCTGTATCTAAACACAGGTCTAGTTGGAACTATGTCCAAAATAATGAAATTGAAACTTAAGTTAAACATGTGAAATGTAAATACCATGACATATTACACATAAAAATAAGTACATTTACTACAAGAATATTTTTATATGGTACTGTCTGCTTTTCATGCTGTGTGAGAAGATCAGTAAACAGTGGGGGGGGGGGGGGGGGGACCTTCAATGTGCATGCTACCTCATACTTGTAGTGCATAGGAGATTATGTTGTACCAGGAGCTTAATATGAATTTCAATTGTGCTAGAATTGGCCCTCGACATTCAATTGGCAAGTGTGAGATTGATCGACCAGTTGTTACTATATTAGAATTTGGTGTTGCAGGCTTGAGGTCAATGTAGCATTAAGAGTAGTCCTCACGTGACAGCATGGAGGGTCAGTGCCTGGTCAAATCAATTGACTTCCATTCATGTGCCTTGACTTCCATTCATGTGCCTTTGATGGTGTGCAATTAAGAAAAACAAGGTAAAATAAAATTCATTTCATCAGATGTCCACGTCAATTTCCATGCAGTCAGAGTATTAGCAGCTGTTAGCCAATCAGTTGCACTCAAAGTGTAGCAGGTTTCATGTTTCATAGGGATGGTTTAGAGTATGAGCCGAAAGTTGCTTGTGTATATGAGAAAATGCATTACTATTAAGTTTATTCCATCCCAGGTTTGGGCTCTTATTCTACATCCCCTCCTCCACTAACCCTAACCCTATGACAGTAGCCAATCACAGGCCTCTCAGTTCTGTAGCAGGAAAATTATCTGCAACCATACCTGGTTCTGTAGACACTTTGCAATTTGCTACCTGGGTACAGCCAGAGGCACTTGTTTCATACAAATATATATAAATATATATATATATATATATATATATATATAAATATATATATATATATATATATACAGTAAAACCTCTCTAACCGAACACCTCTCTATACTGAACACCATTTCTTGGTCCCACATATATACTTTCAATGCTATCAAACCTCCCTATACCAAACACCTCCCCATACTGAACACTTTTTTCCGGTCCCAAGGGTGTTCGGTATAGGGAGGTTTCACTGTATATATATATATAACAACTTTGTACAACTGAGAAAAAACTTTTATCATGTAAATTCATATTTGGAAATGAAAATATATTGTCCGTAAATACATGCAGTAAAATTTGTCCAACAAAACTTTTTGGATCATTGAACCACTTAGATAAATATGACAAGTGTCTATGTGTGTTTCTTGCAAGGTTTTCAGTTCATTTTGCAGTTTTTAAAAAGTGTTCCTATTTTATGGTGACTTTGCTTACAGTTTGTGGGCATCAGATATTTGAAAGAAAAGTGACACTATTTCAATCCCAAATGCATATAATTCATGATGTAGATTATTGAACATGTAAGTGGAGAAATTGAGAACAAGTTAGGATTTTTACTTCTCGAATTAAAGGTTCATTCATCAAAAAAGCTGGGACATGAAAAGTATGTGACCCGGTTTGTTGTTTGGCTTTTTTCTTTTTTGGAAAGTGAAGTATTCATATGAACTGAATTCCATAGGTTGTAGGCTGTGATGCAGTGTATTTTTTCATGGAAATATGCACTGAAAGCTTTCGTGAAAGATGGTGGTTCATGAGTGTCATGTCTATGTTGTGTTTGATTGGTGCTGGGCAGTCCAGACCAGTGAAGGATACAGACCAAAGCAGAACCACAGTTAATATGAATACCCCATTTTAAACTAATGGCAAAGTTGAAATTAGTTTGTTAGTTTTATTTTGTATGTGAGCTGACAGTTTACCATGGCAATGAATATTGGTTGAATTTAGTGTAGCTTAAGTTTTATCCTGCCTCCCTCTCTTGAGAAGCAAGCAGAATTCAAGGTGTTTCCACCACTGCTGCCGAGACTGAGCAGACTCTGACGGCAGAACAGCTTTCTGCTTCTGCCTTGAGTCAGCCTTCTCCCAGCTGTGAGGCTCGGGACCTTCTGAACTCCTTCAGGATCCCTCTTGCCTGCAGATTTGTCAGTTGGCAGCAGCAGTGACCCCTGAGCTGAGCCTCCTGGAGACCCAGCAGGTCCCCTCTGGCCAGCAGACTTCTCAATCGATGGCCTCTGTGTCTTCTGCTACCAGTGTCTGTTGAAAGTCCTCCTATCCAGCCCCATCTGGGCTTAGCAGATGGAGGTGGCATTTTAGGCTGCAGTGACTTCAGCGGATGTCGTTACTACCCGTATGCCTGGTGTGGTGACAGACCCCCTGCTGTTACAAGCAGCCGCCCCATTGCCTACAGACAATGTGTTGCACAACAAGGCTTTGGGTGTCACCCCTCCCCTTGCAAGTCCTAAGTCTTCAAGCCTGGAAACTGAGATGGAGGATGAGCTTGTGTCTTCAGATGCCCTTGTTAGCAGATCCTGGCCAAGATCGAGGCGTCAACCTGCATGCTGTAGTTCCTCTGAGCAGCGGAGCTCAATGGCAATGGTGGGACATACAGAACAGCATTCCACATGCATGGACACCAATCCTGCCCCACCATATGCCTTTGACCATGTCAAAGCTCTCATTCAAAACCTTGTTTGCCACCAAGCTGTGGTCCCAACAGAGGAAGCAAGGCTCTGGGCCATCACGCTATCCTGCTGGGGCTTGTCTCAGGAGGATATGCATCAACATACCCCTACCCCTTTCTTGCCCTTTCTAGCTGAGTTTTACAACCAGCTCAAAGCTTAAACTCTTAGCACACATGTTCCTGTAGAGCCATCAGTGTGTGGTTACTTGAGATGAGGGCAACTCCTCCCAAAGCCAGGTGTACAGGGGCGATGGTAAACTGCGCCAGAGCAAATCCCGAGTTAGACCTGTAGATGCTGAACACATTTCTTGTAGTCCCGTCCTTCCAGATGGAGACCCCCCAGTCAGTGGCAGCAGCCTTGTGGCCGATGGAGTCCGCAATGTCCTTGGATCTCAAGGACACGTTTTTTCATGTGCCAATTGCAGAAACTTCACGGAAATATTTGTGGTTTACATTCTCAGGCCAAGTTTACCGGTTCAGGATGCTTACATTTGACCTTGCCACGGCATTGCTGGTGCTCACCCAGTTCGTGCAGACAGTTGCTGCTTTCCTCCACTGGTCAGCCATTTGCATTCATGTGTACCTGGATGATTGGCTCAGGGTTCGCACAGAGCTTGAAAAGGCTTGAAAAGTATGGAATTTGAATGCCCTCTGTTCCAGGCCTTGAAAAGTATGGAATTTCATAAAGAAGTCTTGAAAAGTATGGAAAATCGATTTTCCGGTTTAAAAAAAAAAACAATGAAAAAATCTATTTGTATGTCAGAAAGCTCGGGCTTGTCAGAATTGGGCTCGGGCTGGTGGAAATAAAAAAGTGCTATCCCTGCGGGCTAGTTGGAATTTTTTACAAGTAAAATCCGTCAAAAAAAAATTATTTTGCAGGGCAAATTCATCTGCAAATTAACATGAAATGCTATTTATCGGTGGGTTCAAACAGTGTTAGAAAAAAATACGTGCCGTGCGATGACTTCCCGGCAAAAACAGCACACACCTGCCAGTCACACGCAAGTGACAGCGGGGACACTGGATTAGATCTGCGGTGAACTGACGCAGTCTCACGGACTGATTTGGGACACATTCGGCAATTCCAGCTATCCCATACCTTTGCGTATTTGCCTGTGACTCCAAATAATTGTTGGAATAAACACCGGAATCTTTATTTTCGTATGCTGCAACAAAAACAAAGCTTCCCGTTTGTGTGTTTCCTCCGTAAATTCACACATGTTCACTGGGCGGAAGCCATGATGAAAACACCGTAGCACGAGCCGTAATTGGCTCATTTTTGCATGTGACTGAATTGACCAATCGGGTGATGTGTTGTGCGTCAGACCACATGGCCAAAGCAGCTGTTTGTGTACAGTTGCAGGAAAGATGTTGACAGTGCGCACGCGCGATATCTGATTTGAAATATTAAAATTTTCGTTTGAATTTGATTTAAGAACACCATTTATTGCGAGGAACTTGCCAATACTGTACACCCAAATTTACTACGATGTACCGATAGCATTCATGGTAGATACGCAAACGATACGCATCCCATCACGCCATCCGAGGCAGAGAGAAAGGATCCTGAACTGAAGCCAATGCAACTATTTAATCGTTATTTAAGTTTATACGGACTCCTATAGTCCCAGAAATTACAATGTATTTTTCATCGTTTGTCACCCCAAGCAAATAGCTTACTTTCAATTTGTATTTTTGATATTTTGCCAGTTTCACTGTCAAACAGTTGCCGCTAGAATCATAAAATTTGACATTTTTTGCGATTTTGCAAGCGACAATAAGCGGCAAATACATTTTAGGGTAAAGGGTTTGTCTAGCCTAGGCCTTAGCATTGTTAGAAAAAAACGATGTTTATAGAAGTTTTATCAGGACAAGTGGATTTTGAAATCTACTTGCCCAGCAGACAAGTGATTTTTAAAAAAATTGTCGAGCCCTGAATTATGGATAAATGACCGTAAATGTTCGTCGTGGGCATAAATTGTGCACCAAGCCACAACAACAATGGGAGGCTGTACATATAATGAACTTTGGTTTGAAAACCCCAAATAAAAGGACTGGGTTTTGCCTGTAAAACAGGACAAATACAGCGCAAGATGCAAGGTGTGTGCAAGTAATGTGCACTTGAAAAATATGAGGGAAGCAGCGCTTGCTAATATCAAACAAAAAGTAGTTTTTTTGTTCAATGTATAAATTGTATACATTGGTCCCCCTCTTGTAAGCCACCCCCAAAGAGATGCCACTCCCTCTGCAAAGGCTACTTTGCTGCGCAACAAGTATGGCATTTTCATTATATTTTCCCCCTGAAGAGAGACCACCTCTCGTAATAAGGAAACATTTGGGGTGGCCTTATAAAAGGGGAACCACTATATATATATATATATATATATATATATATATATATATATATATATACACATACATACATACATACATACCCATAAAACCACGGATAATTGAGTTTGGAATTTTGGAAAAAGTGGTTTGGAAAGTACTTGAAAAAGTATGGAATTTTGGCTTTGCTATGCTGTATGAACCCTGTTGGCTTATCCGTGCACTTCAGGGCTTGGATTCACAAAGTCGCACACAGACCATTCTGGAACTTTGGCAATGTTTGGGCCTTACAGTGCATTGAAACATGTCCAGCCTTTGGCCAGAGCAGACTTTCACCTTTCTTGGCATCCAGTTTGACTTGGTTGCGTTCATCTGTCGCCCATCTGAAGAAGATGGAGAGACTTCAGTTGCTGCTCAGAGCCTTCCTGACTTGCACTGTTTGCTCAGTGCAATAATGGCAAGCCCTGTTGGGCTCCCTGTCCTCGACTGACTACAGATCCCACTCAGGTGCCTCCACCATGCCTCTTGCAGCAGGCTGTGTAGTGTTGAGGGTTGAGTTACCAGGGCTACCAGGCCCTGGTGCCGGTCCTCCCTGAGGAACACCTGCACCTTCAGTGGTGGACTGTTTGGCAGAATGTCATGTCCGGACAGACGCTGGTCCCCTTTCAGGCCCAGCTTACTGTACATGGACTCTTCTTGGTCCAGGTGGGGAGCTCATGTGGAGAGCTGGAGGGCATCTGGCCTTTGGCCAGCACTCTTTGCGTCTCACCACATAAACTGGTTGGAACTGTGGAACGGAGGCTATACCCTAGGCACTTCTCCACTTCCAGGACCTGGTGTATTACAAACATGTCCTCATAATGTGCGACAACAGGACCACAGTCTGCTAACCCAACAGCCAAGGCAGCCCATGCTCTGGCAAGGTGAAGGAGTTTGCCAGACACATCATCCGATGGTACTTTAAACATGACGTCTGCACACACACATGAGGCATACCCAGGATATTTGAATGTCCTGGCCAACCAACGCTTGAGAAGAGGTCAGCCTGTACGGATAAAGTGGTCGCTCCACCCACAGGTCATTGAGACCAATTGGGCCAGATGGGGAACTCCACATGTGGAGTTGTTTGGGACACGCGAGAATGTGAAACTGCCAGTTTATGTCCCACCAGCTCCTCGCCCCAAGCTCAGCAGTAGATGCTGTAGCCATGGACTTGAGCAGCCTTTGAGCGTATGCCTTTCCACCTCCAAAGATCCTCCCAAGGGTATTGCGGAAGGTTTGGTTGCACAGCTGTAAATTGATCCTGGTCGCTCCATGGCTCCCAAGGACAGACTGGTCAGTAGACCTCTTGGAATTAAGCATGAAGCCTCCGCTATGTTTACCAGATTGGCCAAAACTTCTGTTGCAGCCATGGACAAGCCTGTTCCACAGGAACCCTCAAGTGCTCAACTGCAAGCTTTGCAGTTGTTGCACATCACATCCACAACAGAGGTTTCTCTGAATCAGTTGCAGATAGAATTGCCAAAGGCAGGCTTCGGTCCTCTTCTCTGACTGTTTACTCGGCTCATTGGCAGGTGTCTTCCGACTTGTGTGCCAGTAAGAGAATCCACACTTTTTCTCTGTGCATTGCGGACATTGCTGACTTCCTGCTTTACAGTGGGAATTTCTTTGCAAGAGCTCAAGAACAGTGGAAGGATTCAGATCAGCCATCGCCTCAACCCTGGCAAACATCCTTGACATTCGCATTGGGTGCAATCCTTATCTGCTAGTGCTCATTGCGTCCTACACCGACAGGCCAGGAGTGAGGCTGGTCCTACCCCGGTGGGGTCTTCCACTGGTCTTCATCATGTTGAAGAAGTGGCCCTTTTAGTACCTTGAGGACCCCTGATGGGTGGACCTCGAGTACTGGGCATGGAAAACTTGTTTTCTATTAACACTCACTTCGGGGGGTTGTAGACCCATGCTGTAGCTCATAGGTGACTTCAATGGTCACCTGACCACTCCCAGGTGACTCTGAGGCCTCACTTGGGCTTCCTTGCAAAGAACCAAGCAGCTCAAGATCTGACTACGGCCTTTAAAGGTTTTACCCTGCTAGGAATGGATACTACTGTCCCCAGAGGAAAGAGGTCTTGTTTCCTGTGAAAGCCCTGCACTGGTACCTTTCAAGCATGGACCATTCCAGGGACAGAGGTCTGTCTTCTATCTACCTCCAGCTGAGCACTACTTGCGTGACATAATAGTTGCTTGAGGATGGTATGTACGCCTTTGCGGGTGGCACAGGCTCCTTTGCTTAGGTTCCGATACTCATCCATGTGTTCACTGCCCTAAGGAAGCATGTACCAGCCCCCAGGTGCCACTCAGTTTCACGACTTAGTCCTGTTAGATCTCCAGGACTGAAGGAGATGACACAAACAGCGGTTAAACAAACAGCATGTACCCAAGCAGGAGACAGCTAGATATCATGTTGGTAGGCGAGTTCAGGGAGGTGGGGGGGGGGGGGGGTCACTGCTGTCCCATACTGGTTGGTAAGGAGGGTTTATGGCTTTGGCTGGATTCTGCTGTTGGCAGCCTCGAGTCCACATACCTGTGAGGTTTTTCCTTCAGATGTTGCCTCCTCATATGGACCAATGGTTACCACCAAGCTGCCGGTCCCGGTGGTTATATGTTGTCAGTATGCCAGTAACACTACAGCATCTGTATTTGCACCTGTATATCAGCAAATGGTAGTCGAGAGGTAATGTCACATAACTAATGCATGAAATTTTTAGTAAATTGGGTATTAGTAAATATACTTACTGTTGACCACCAGAGAAGCCCACCCGTCCCCCACTTCCTCTTTCAATTCAACTGACCACTCTTCAAGAAGAGGAAGGATGATACGGAGAGCATGTGCACTGGGTGTCGCCACTGGATCCATAGGAACCAAGAAACGCAACAGGACCATCAGGTTTTGAAATCCAGTGAATGAACTCAACTTGATTTCTTTGGTGTTTGATCCAGACACAGAGGTCATGGCAAATGGTGGTCGAGAGGTAAGTAAACTTACTTATACAGAAATTACTATAAATTTCACCTATTTGCCTTCTTTCCTGTCAAGCTCCTTGCTGCAGCCTAGGTGGGCGCACAGGATCATAGTTACTATGATTACCTCCTATTTGGGATTAGTACTCAGATGCACTACTGATTGGTACAAAGGTTCACACTTATCCAGTCCTGATTAGTGTATAAATACGTTGATAATTAATGGGTAAGTTTTAACTTTGTCACAACTAGCAGTTTTTCAATCGTAAATGGAAAATCAGAGCACAATATTGCACAAATAAGGGCATTCAAAATTGTCAAGTTCCAAATTACAAGGAGTGCTTCCTGCAGGTTTGAAGTGTTTTGTTGAGGACTTGCTCTACATCAATTAAAGGTGTTCTAACCCCAACAAGTCAAATTTATGAACCTTCAATATGGGTGACCTTGACCTTTTTTGAAGGTCTCTGTGGGAATACATTTTTAGGAAGTGATTTTTTGTGACGGTCATTACATCTGAATTTGTGGAAATCTGTGCATGTACCATCGCAGGTGTGTAAGAAACACAAATGTCTGTGGTGGCCCCATTAGTTGTTATTATAGGAACTAACTTTATATGTAACACGAGCACATTAAATCCATTATTGTGATCATAAACTGAGACATCTGCATAATTTATGCTATACATGTGTTATGTCAATGGTCAAATTAACAAATATACCACAAATTTATATATGCATCATATGTAGAAGTTTGGTATTGCATAATAAGGATGACCTTGACCTACCTTCTCAGGATCACATAGGGAATGCATTTCAGTAAAAGAATTTGCTATATACCATACAGTAGCATTAGGCCTATATAGGCAAGATCGTTATGTCAGGCGGAGTCCTGGCAGCACCACTGGTGGTATTAATTGGAACTACTAGGATAGGTATCAAAAACACATTTAAAATTTCATTTTTGTTATAGTAAATTGAGATGGAGCAACAAAATTTACACCAAGTATATGTTAGATGAAGAGTCAAATTTTGTAAAATTGTGAGTGACCTTGAAGAATTTTTCAAGGTCATTAAGCACTGTAGTAAAGGACATTTAATTCTACATGTTGAGAAAGAATAAAGCTAACTATACCAAATTCACCACAAAAATCTTTATCATATATCGAAGATTGATATAGCATAATGTGGATAACCTTGAACTACTTTCTGAAGGTCATTTAGTGATGCATTTCATGAGTTTATGTGATGATCATTACGTTTTAACTTGTGTTTATACATCCATATGCACTTACAGGAACATTATACAGGCAAAAGTCTATGACTTGAGGTCACCACTTATGGTAATAATCGAAACTAACATCATAGGGTATCAGAAACACATTACATTAATTATTTATGCTAATAAATTGAGATGGAACTGCAAAATATACAGCAAATATGCGTGAGACCAAGGGCAAATTTTGCAAGAAGTTGTGTGACCTTGATTTATATTCAAGGTCATTATACACATAAGAAAAGGACATTAAATTCAGTATGTGGATAAGGCAAATGAGTCTAAATGTACCACAAATGTGTATCACGTGGAAGTTTGACATTGCATAATATTTATGACCTTGGTTAAGTTCTCAAGGCTATGGAGGCTATGCATTTCAGGAAATGTTTTTTTTTTTTTTTAGTGATGGTCATCAGACTATGTTAGCAGATCATTAGGCTCATGGGCCTCTTTTTTTTATTTGTATAATTAATTTCTAACAAAATTATTAATGCAGTCGCAGAGGACATTCACCTTGTATAGGCTTTGGTTGAGGGAGTAAGGGTTAACAGAGAGAGAGAGAGAGAGAGAGAGAGAGTTTTCTTGCCTTCTAGCCAGGTGGCTAAGAGAGAGAGAGAGTTTTCTTGCCTTCTAGCCAGGTGGCTAAGATAAATTACCTAAGTATGACCATCAAAACGTGAAGACTTAATCATACTTTCTTTTGTATCAAACATTGTATTTGGTGAAGAATAATATTGGTTACTAGATAGAAGTTCTAGAACCTGTATGAGCCAGTCTTGTTGAAAAAGTATGGCTCTACAGGACAGAATATATCAAGGCATTTTGCGATGGTCTTTATAAAGGGTATAAATGCCAAAAGCCCCATTAATCGGGACTATTATAACGTGGCAAGTGATATCATATAACCTTATATAATA